>CABHPQ010168151.1:0-17292 GCA_902168405.1 Peromyscus aztecus | reverse complement strand
CTTCCTTCCTTCCTTCCTTCCTTCCTTCCTTCCTTCCTTCCTTCCTTCCTTCCTTCCTTCTTTCATCTGATTCTTTCCTCCTTAAGCCACCCACCTGCATCTGGAACCTGCATCCGGGAAGCTGATTAACCAAGAATTACAGGTCTTCTTTCCCAATACCATAGCAACAGCATCCACATAAATCGTCCTCATCAGAAGCCTTGTATTTACCATAGAGAACAGCCTTCTAAACAGGATTTGAGTGAGGCTCACTCAAATCACAGTGACGAGCCGGATGTCCAGCAAGAGATTAATGGATTGCTGAAAACAAAATGGAGATATAGGGAATAACATGTGTTCCAAAAGCAGGGCTGAGTCAAGGCAAAAAGAGAATTCATTTCCTCTCCTTTGGCCCTTCACCCCCCATGCACCAGAGAATACATGGTTGGGCTGCCAGGAAGCGAAATTTCACGCTCAATCATTCTAACTAGACTGGTCCTTTCGGTTCACATATTTTATTTCTTCTCCTAGTCATGGCTCTGATTTTGTGTTCCCATTTCAATTGTTTATTTTGCATATTTCTTCCCCGTTGTCTAAAATCACACACAAAAGGACCAACTGGTATTTCTGGAATTTTTGCTAAAATCCGGGTACTGTGCTAGGAACCTCAGTTATCTAGGGACATGGAAACTGCAGGAGATAAAAGCACAAATAAAAATGAAGAGGAATACTTCAGACCAGAGGGGGTGCCTGGAGAAGGTTCCTGAGGGAAAGCAAAAGGCCTGGACTTGGGAAGAAAGGACTGGGAAGAACAAGAGAATGTGTGAGGGGGGGGTGGGGGGCCGCGGTAAACGGAAACCGGAGAATGAAAGACAGGCCTGGCTCAGAGACGAGAGCAGAAAGAAAGAACACAAGGGCTGAAGCGGCTGTCTGAGACAAGGTTAAGGACTGGAAAAGAGGGAGGTGAAGGCGAGACTGAGTCGCTGCAGAGGAACTATGGGGTATGGAGACTAAAGTTGCCAAGAGTAGATGGCAGAATCGTCGTCATCGTTTGTTCCACTGTCTACCTCTGTGGGAATGGGCAGTGTAACATATTTTACACGTATCCCGTTGAGTCTCACGACAAAAGAGGTGAAGATACAGCTCCATCGGCCAGCAGATTACATATTCACTTATGTAGTTGTTGCTTCCGGATGATGTAAGGCTTTGGGTCTCACAGGGGCAGATGTGTAGTGTGAACCTTATAACGGTGTTGTGGAATATTAAGGGGGTTTGCAGACTACTGGCACTTTCCTGTCAGATGAGTGTATGCTGCAGCACAGGCTGCAGCTGGGAACATCTGCATATGTCTATATGCTAAATTGGGACAAGATGCTGAGTGGCGAGTGATCTTGGGATTTCTCACATAACAAGAAAACAGAGTTTTTAAATCTCTCTATAGGATAGCCAGTTGAACCATGTAATTGCTGTTTCTGTAGGTCAAACACATCACAAGCATTTGTGTGTGTGTGTGTGTGTGTGTGTGTGTGTGTGTGTGTGTGTGTGTGCATTTGTGTGTATTTGTTTGTCTGTGTGTCTTAAGAAATCTGGACACAAAGGTTTTATTAAACCTTAACACAGGGGGAGGTGCTTAGTCCTACCGCAACTTGATATGGCGTGCTTTCTTGACACACACACGAGAGGCCTTTCCTTTTCTGAACAGAAACAGAGGAGGAGTGGATTGAAGGGGGAGGGGCAGAGGGGAGATGGCAGAGGGGATGAGAGGAGAGGAGGGAGGGAAAAATGCAGTTGAGATGTAAACTAAATAAATTTTTAAAAATTAAAAAATAAAAGACCAGAAGACCTGGCACTGTTAGGCCGTATTTTCCCTGGACACCATCCCCAGAGCATGTGGGACCTGCCCGCTTCAGCTAGAGCATGTAGTCCTCACTCTCTGGAGTCTTCCCAGGACATATGCATTTGTGTGTGGTGCCTGGTTACTCCTGTAGATATATGACTGTGGCGGCTGACTCAGTGTATTGCCCAGAAATATGCTGGTATCATATTGAAATTGTATTTTTGAGAAATGGTTATATTTTCTTTCATAGACAGAAGCACCAGGGAAGGAGCGTTGAGCTGTATTTGCAAATAGCAAGAACAAATCATCCCAAACCAAACACAAATATGCCCCATTCTTTATGGAGATTAACAGTCTAAAACCCAGTCCAAAACCTCACATAGCACTGACCTCTGTATATTATGGGTTTTTAAAACTATACATACACATTTTTAATAATGTTTAATTTATACATTAGGTACAGTAAGAGGCTAACAGCATTAATAATAATCAACAATGTAGAACAATTAACCTGTAATAAAAGTTTGCACATTGGGATTAGTATTAAGTAAAGTAGGGTTACTTGAAGGTATACACTGTGAATTCAGAACATTCAGTTTGATCACTGAAAAGGCTGCTAAATGACTAGTCCATGGATAGTATACACAGAATGGATATTCTGGACAAAGGACTAATCCATGTTCCAGGAAGGAGAGTGCAGGATGCTGGGAGGTTTTACATATTATTTGGAACGGTGTATAATTTAAAACTTAAGAGCCATTTATTTATGGAATTTTCTATTTAATCTTCTCAGGCCATGGGTGACTGCTGAACGGGGCTGATCTACAATGAAAATGTAGAAAGAGAGACTGTGGATAAAAAGCAATGACATGATAAAACCAAGCCAAGGCGAGCCGGCCTAGAATGTGCTTGTCATTTTGTCCTCACAGCATCATGGAAATATGTTCGGCTTGGCTGCGGTTATCTTCCCTGATGTGTTTACACTCCCACACAGGTCTCTTCTCTGAGTCCCTGGTGTGCTTACATTCCTCTTGGATTCATTAAATTAGGTGCTAATTTGTCCAGAGAGGAGATCTCCACCATAGCAAAGTGGCCAAGGGGAAATTATCAAGCTTGCCTAAAGGATGAGGCTCCTCCATGTGGTTTGCCTTCCTGTCTACACACTTTTTCTTACATAGTGAGTCAATACATCTAGTGAGCAGGGGAGAGGTATACATTGGTCCCGTTTTCAAGGAGGAACATTGGCTCAGACGAGTCAAATGACTTTCATACCCATCAAAGAAGAGGGAAAAGTCAGGGCTGAGACTGGCATATAAAAAGATCATAAGTTCAGATTCTTTTTTTTTTTTTGGTTTTTCGAGACAGGGTTTCTCTGTGTAGCTTTGCACCTTTCCTGGAACTCACTTGGTAGCCCAGGCTGGCCTTGAACTCACAGAGATCCGCCTGCCTCTGCCTCCCGAGTGCTGGGATTAAAGGCGTGCGCCACCACCGCCCGGCTATAAATTCAGATTCTTAATTTTTGATAAATTTTAGTTAACTAAGAAAAGAAAAACCAATTCTAATATGGGTGTAAACAAACTTTGTTAGAACCATTTTAAGAAACAGAATGTTTTAGCTGATTTTTTTTTTTTTTACTGATTGGTTTATTGGTACAAATTCAGCATTAATAGAAGAAGGATCTTTGAGTCACAGAGCTTAACAGCTCCCTGGACTGTGGATACCAGACAATAACCTAAGTGGTAGTTAGAGTCATCGTGAGAGACATCTAACTTTCCATATGATGTCCATGAATTGACTGCCATGAGCTTTCTTGCTAGCTCAAGATGAGGGATAAGATTTTTATTTTTTTATTTTTATTTATTTATTTTTTTCAGGGCAAGCCTTCAGGGAGCTTCTGTGCTTCAGGACTTAGAGAGGAGGATTTGGTATGTATACTGAGTATCAGTCTGACAGGATCCTGAATCACCTTGGGATAAGCCTACAGAAACACCTATGAGGGATGATCTTGGTTAGGATGATTGAGGTTAGAAGACACACCCTTACAGTGGGCCCCATTCTTTGGACTTGGGTCCTGGACTGAACAAAAGGAAGGAAGCTAGTTGGCCATGAGCAATTGTGGCTCTCTCCTTCCCGACTACAGATGCAACATGAGCTGCTGCTTCAAACTCTAGCTGTCTTGACTTCCCAGCCATGACTGCCTGTACTCTTGAACTGTAAGACAAACTAAACTCCTCCTCCCTTGTTACATTTGTCAGATACTTGTGTCACAGTAGCAGGAGAAGTAGGAACTAGGACAGGAGATGTGGAGGGCATTTGGATCCTGGAGTCAGGCCTGGGTTCTGTGTCAAGGGAGAACACACACACATTCTTAGTAAGCCACAAAGTACTAGGAAACTTTCTTTCAATAAACAGAGACCCTGGGGAGGTGGGGAAGGCAGGCAGAGGAGAGAGAACTTTCTCTTGCTGTGTAAGAAGAAAGAATAAGGACAATCACAAGCCCCTCAGTAATGGCCAGATTCTGAAATAATGAAGAACTTTCTAATCATCTGTGGTGTTTCATGGAAGGGGTGGTTTTACTAGGCATCAGCATTTTGTTCCTGCTGGTATTAAAGCTGAAAGTAAAGTCTGTAACTTGGATGGAGTTTAAAAGTTTATTCGGATGGCATTCACTCTTGACTGCAGGGGCATTATGTATTCCAGGACCACTAGTATGTAAATTTCTTCAAGAAACAAGAGTTTTACATTATATCTCCAGATTACATTGGGATCATATGACATTGCAACTCTTTGGTAGATAATAGAATGGGTTGACAGAATTTGTTAATGTAAATGGACTCAGATTCTTCAGACCTCAGTTAGTAAAGGGCTGCTTTAAGAACCGAGGGCTGGCTGCTCACAAGAATGGGTTCATGGAGGACAGTGGAAGGCATAAAGGTGACAAGGAGAGTACTCAAGAGATAGATGCTCAAAGCTCCCACTTCAATACCCTTTGTATTGTGCTGGGGATGTCTTTCTGCATGCTGTGAATGTGTTGCTCTGATTGGTTGATAAATAAAATGCTGATTGGCCAGTAGCCAGGCAGGAAGTATATATAGGCAGGATAAGCAGAGAGGAGAATGCTGGGAACAGGAAGGCCCAGTCAGGAGTCTCCAGCCAGACACAGAAGAAGCAAGATGTGAAGGCAGAACAGGGAGATGCTGTCAGCTGTCGCCATGAGAAGCAAGATGTAACGATACTGGTAAGCCACAGGCCACGTGACAAGGTGTAGATGTATAGAAATGGGTTAATTTAAGATGTAAGATCTAGCTAGCAAGAAGCCTGAGCCATTAGGCTATACAGTTTTAATTAATATAAGCCCCTGTTTATTTGGGTCTGAGCAGCTGTGGGCCCGGGCAGGACTGGAGAAAACTCCAGCTACAGTATTGCTATGATAGAATACTAGAGACTGGACAGTTTACAAGTAACAAACCTTAACTTCTGGAGGCTGGGAAGTCTCAGGTCAAAGAGCCCTTATCTATTAAAAGCCTTAATGCTGTTTTATCTCATTTGAGAAAGCAACAGAACATGAGCACATATGTACAATGGAACTCACCACAAGGCAGCCTGTGTAGAGGGCATCAATATACTTGAGACAGGGAGTTCACATGACCTTATTCCTCCCATTAAGCTCTGTGGCCCAACATTGTTGTATGGGATTTCATTTCCAATTACTACTTTTGGGGAACACACCGAAAACATAGCATTCCCCAAGTCCACACCCAGAAACATGCTCTTTATTGTAGAGGGAACAAAGAAACAGCAGTGATCCTGGAAGCTGATATAATGCCTTGGTAAACAAGTTAATGCCAAACCAGGTTAATGTCAAACTAGAGTTCAGAGTAGAATGAAATAGAAATTACTCATAAAGCCCGTACAAATAAATTAATGTAGGAAAAAAAAACACGACACTCTAAAAAACTGTCCTAATTTAGGAGGGTAAGCTGTTTGGAGGATGTTGGCCATTAGCAAGCAAATAGTGTTTTAATGACTTCTCTTGAGTTTTGTCTGAGACCATCTGGTAGCAATGTGTTTCAGGGCGACTGGATCAGCTCTGACTTTTCATTATTGGGAGAACGTGGAGGCTCCAAACTGTATCAGTCTGATGCTGCTCTGTAGTTAGTTGTTCGTTAGTTGGGAGTCACTTTTCTTCTCCTGAGTTAGAGGCAGAAGACAGAAGAATGGATGGGAATTTGATCTTTTTACTAACTCTGGTAGATGGATAGCATCCTCTACCTTGTTGCCCTCTCTTCAATGGGATTCGATCATCCATCTGCCACCGGTGATATATGGGACTAGGTATTCAGCCATTTTGGGTGCATCTTATCACATAAAGTATAGACTCTACAGTGACAGAAGAGCTCCATTTGAAATGCATTTGTGGACTGGGGAGATGGCTCAGTGGTTACCAATGCTGATTGTTCTTCCAGAGTATCAGGGTTCCATTCCTAGCACCCACATAGCAGCTTACAACTGTTTGAAACTCCAATGCCAGGGGACCCAATGCCCTCTTTTGGCTCCTGAGGCACTAGGCATGCACTTGGTTCACAGACATACATCCAGACAAAACATCTACACATATAAAACAAACAAAAATGAAACCATTTCATTTTAATTGGAGGTAGTTACTGAAGGATTAGCCAAGAACAGAGTTCTTCATTGCTAAATAAAAAAACAAGGAAATTTCTTCTGGGATCCTGTGTGGCAGAGTAGAAAATGTGTAGATATTTTTTGAGACAGACATAACATGAGTGCAAATACCTACTCCATGGGTTGGAAAGATGGCTCAGTTAGGAATGTGCCTGCCATGCAAATTTGGACCTCAGTTCAAATTTCTAGTACCCACTCATGTTTAAAAATCTAGAAATGGTGCTGAGTGAGCAAGCATGCTCCTGTAATCCCAAGGCTAAAGAGGCCAAGGTGGATCATCAGGACTTAGTGGCCAGCCAGTCTAGTCTACTTAGGCCAATGAGAGACCCTTTCTCAAACAAACAAACAAACAAACAAACAGACCGAAGGTGGATGTCTCCTCAGGAGCAATATCCACGTTGTCCTCTGGCTCCCCTGTGCATACACACATGAGCATGCATGTACATGCAAATACACACACACTCATATGTGCATGTGCACACACAAACTACCTGGAGGTCCTTAGGCAAGTTTCTCACCTTCTCTTGCTTAAAAACAAGGGTGATGTGGCCACAGTATGTGCGCAGTGTGGGCAATGTAGTGGGCACTTAACTGAAGGACACTATTTATGGGAATACAGTAAATACTTCCTTTGTCAGGAGCTTGTCACTTTGCAGAATTTGTTTTATTAACTAGTGGGGAGCACATTTCCTGGGTGCTTATTTAATACTTAGCAGGAACAGAACAGAATCACTTCCTGAAATGTTAATTCCTGTGCTGTTCTCCATCTCCACCTCCGTGTTTCAAGGGTGTTGGCAGACCCTCGTGCTTCCTTGTTTCAAGGAAAGAGAAAATTCTGCCTTTCCTTCTAGAGAGTTCCGGTTTTGCAAGGACAACACCAAGCGACAATCCAAACTGCAAAGGGAAAAGCCCATGAGGCCCCAACCCCTTACAGAGTACTACAGACAATGGAGTAAAGCTAGGAACCGGAGAGGTGGTCCTGCCCAGGGAAGGGCACACCCATTAGTTGTTCAGTATCAAATGGCCAGCCTTGAAAACGTATATACAAGTAGCATTGACATAACAGGTTATATTCAGGAACATATATGTATATACTAATATGCATATGCATGCGATAACAGTTAATGAAAAAAGAGGCCATGAATTTGAAGGAGAGTGAGGAGGAGCAGATGGGAGGGCTTGGAGGGAGGAAAGGAAAAGGAAAAATGTAATTAAAACACAACCTCAAAAGAAAAAATTAACACAAAAATCATTCAAAAGAGATTTTTCAGATTCAATGTATACTTGGGGGAGGGGAAAATGAGGGGCTTTCGATGAGAGATTTCCCCAGACCTGGCCGACTTGAGTTGATGAATCTATGAGAAATCAATGTGTCTATCCAGCACGGCTTGTCTTATCTCAGAGGCCAGGACTGGCTAGTAATGCTCAGATTGTAGGCTCTGCCGTCTTTTCAATGATCCCCAGTACACAGCCCGGGTTTGGAAGCGTAATCCAAAGACCTGAAGGGTCATGCCCTCGATAAGAGCTGGTGTAACCGGTGTGAACCAGGTTCTCCTGAGATTGGTGTCTAATCCTGGTGCAGCAGATGGTAGAGCTGGCAGCACCAATAATTTCTGAAGCTCAAGCCTTGCTGGTGTGGATTTTTGGAATCGGATTTCAGCTGAATTAAAGAAAGTACAGGGAATGTGACATTTCTTGCAGACCTCTGCTCGTAAATTAAGATCCAGGCCTGCTCTATTTGTAAGGCAATGGGGAATCAAGGGGAATTAATTCCTGATCTCTGAATGCCATCACCTGGGGTGCTGCGGAGGCTCATAAAGCACCCCTGTGAGTAATGCCATTCAAAAAACTCTGAGAATGTGGTACGAGCTGCGGTCAGAGTTCTCAGACACAGGGGAGTTTATTTTTGCAAAAGGCAGACAGCCAGGAAGAGGGACTTAAGTTCCTCCGGAAGGGATATATTAAAACAACCCCCCCCCCCCATCGTTGCATGCCAATACCATTATTATGTAATTGCTTGAGCTGTAAACTCATAAAACTTTTGTAGATTCAAAGGTTGTTTTGGAAATGTGCCTGCTTGATATGAGCTAAAAGTCTGGAATCCAGTGACGGAGCGGGGAACAGTATAGTTAACGATTTCCATAAAAGTGCTTAGAATGTTATCTTCCTGAGTGTGGACTGGGAGGGCTCTCCTGGGTCAGCCAGCCCCTCCCATACTCCTCATTGTTTACCCTGGTCCATTGTACTGGAATTGAGAAGGCCCCCTCGGAATGGGAATGTGGATCTGGTGGGGCCTGAGGGTTGCTGTCTCAAAGACCAGGGTGATGGTCTGGACTGTGTAGACTGGGCCCCGTGTATCCCTTCTCCCCATAACTTCTGCAAGAGTTTCAGCGCCTCATGTCTCGCCTGGACACATCTAGCCTTCTAACATGGTTTTCTCTCTGTTCTCATCATGTTACTTCCTTGTTTACAAACATCTAATGGTTATTCCATGGAAGACACCAAACCTTGTGTTCTTGATTTAAGGCTGGGGGGGGGGTCTCATCTTTCTTGATGCTTTGTTCTCTGTGGCTGCACTTCCTTCTGTCAGGGCTGCCCACCTGCCACTCCCCAATTCTCTCCTGTACTCCCTTAGGCCCGCCCCCTCTGCCTGGAATGCCCCAGCCACCAGCCTTCCCTCATCTTTAAGGATCATGTTTCATGTTATCTAATTTGAGGAATCTTGCCCTGCCAGGGCCAAGGCATAGATGTACTTCAGTTTGAGATTCCCATTTAGCACTTAGGCTCTGAAAGGTTAGGGGGTTTTCTTAGTTCTTCTGACTCAGTTTTCTCATGCGTGGAATGAGTCATCTGCTTCCACCTGAGGGGGTGGGGATAAGTTAGAAATGGGCTACTCATATTGTGAAGGATACTCTGTGCGTGCTAGTCCTTAAGGAATGTGGCTGGGTATTCTGATTATTGGGGTCTTCTTTTTTTGAAGTTTCACTTGCTTGGAGTCTCTCTTACATTCCATAAAACAATTATTGAATTTTGCATTTCAGATCTGTAGTACATATTTTATTTTCTCTTTTTAGACGTCCCTGGAAGTGAGGTAGCAGTTTCTGCTGACTTAGCAAGGACACTGCTCAGTTGGGTCCTTGGCCAGGAGGTAGAAACCGACTTTTCCAGTGTTTATTCACTGACAACATTTTTTTAATTTTCTGCCCCTTTTCCATCTAAAAGTTGAAAATGGATTTTATAACTCCATTTTCTTGGACACAAGAATCTCCGTTGGCCTTCCAGAGAGGGCAGTTTGTGAAGTGGCCAGCGAGAATTGGTACATTTCTATTAAGTCTTGGGAAACCTCATGCAACTTAAGGACACTTGTTCTCAGTTCACTGGTTTTTCAACATGCATTCATTTGTTTTTCCAAAAAAAAGAAAAAAAAGAAAAAAAAATGCTTCTCGGTCTAATGACTTTGGAAAACATTAGGTCCTAATGATCCCCCTCACGGAGAGCCAGAAGACACGTTAACCAGCTAAAATGGGAGGAGGTCCTGCAGTAAAACCAGCCTGAGTTGCTGATGAGAGCTGACATTATCAAGCTGTCATGCCAGGTACTCTGAGATAGACCCTCACACAGACTCTCCCAGGCAGTCCTCAGAACGCCCTCAGAAGATGGATGTATTTGCTCTTCTCATCTAAGGAGTGAAAATCCTGACATTTGAATGGCTCCAAGTTCATACATCAGGGTGAAGGCTAGGATTTGATGTCCGACATCTACAAAGTTGGAACCCAATGCCCCGCTTCACTGTGACGCATAGCTTTCCACATTCCCAAAGCTGCTTGACCAAGCAATACGTTGAACTATGTATTATAGCCACGAAGTCAGTTGCCTTGGAACTGGCTTTGGGAAACAGATTCACGACCCAAATCTGTCCCTGTTGGAGAGCTGAGGTGATCTTTATACCTCTGCCTTTGGCTTTCTTGTGGTAAGGGGCTCAGCCTCCGAAGTCTAGTTCAAAGGCCACTCCACAGGAATCTCTCTCAGACTGAAGCCGACTGTGGTACAAGGCATTTCTTAGTGCCCTTGTGTTGTCTGCACTGCTGCTAATGTTACCATTGCTTTTAAAACACATTGCTACAGTGCCTGGCACACTGCGGGGCCCTCCCGAAAGACTTGCTGAACAGGATGGAATTACTTCTGTAGCCCTTGGACCTTTGACTCCTAAGCCTGGCTGGTCAAGTCTGGACTACTGACTTGAGACCCCTTCTATAGCCCACAGTCTTGACTAAGCCTGGTTCACACAAAAGCAGGTCAGACAGGTAGCCGCTGTCTTCCTGGCAGTTCAGCAGTTAACATTCTCCTCTCCCCCATTCCTCGATGAGGCTGCTTCTCTCTCCTACATTCTCTAACAAGGACATAGTTAGGTCACCTTGGGTCTCTCTCATCAGGACCCCTTTGGAGACTGCCCTGACTGGTTGCTTCCAAGGCACTGTCCACGTCTCATTACAAAGCCACTTGACTGAGCCTCAGATGAGTCAGCTGGCTTGGGGATTTTTGTTAGCAACCCTTATTGATTTTGTTTTCATTTTCATGGGATGGGGGGTGGGGGCGGGGGGAGAGTGTGGTGTATGTGTGTGTGTGCTTCTTGGGCTCTGGGGTGGGGCCTGGCAAGTTTGACTTCCAGAGACGCAGCGGGCCTCTGTGGGAGCCCGTGATGGGAAACCACGTCATGCCATACTGCGCATTTTTAGGCCGCACCCATCCCCAGGGCCCACTCAGGCGCCATACAAGCGCTGGCCATCCAGCTCTCTAGCTGCCTGCGATGAGGTCATGGGTGGGGTACTGGAGACCCCCTCCAGATAGGGTGGGGGCTTCCTCTACTGTCCAGGGGTGGGCTGGAAGGACTGGGAAAGAGGCGGAGGTGATAGGTTTGCCTGTCTGACCTCCTGTTCCCTGGTAGTGGTCTGTAGGCTGGTGTGGGTAGCGTAGAGGGAGAAAAAGAAAGCAGGGAG
This sequence comes from Peromyscus aztecus, assembly GCA_902168405.1. NCBI lineage: Eukaryota > Metazoa > Chordata > Mammalia > Rodentia > Cricetidae > Peromyscus > Peromyscus aztecus. The sequence goes on along the minus strand of CABHPQ010168151.1, from coordinate 5,793 downwards.
ATAAGGAAGAGAGAAGTCTATGGATTGACAGACGCGGGCTACTTACCCCATTAGCAGTTATGGGTAAGGGGAGGTAGCTAACAAATGGTGTTCCTTTACCACCTTGCCAGGAGCTAATAGTCACCTCCTTGCTTTTATACAGCAATGCCTTTACTCTGACCTTAATCAACAAGACCTCAAGGCAAGAGAAGCCAGAGCAGTCCTCATTATGGAACTAGACTTTGACACAGGAGGAAAAGATACAGGAAGGTAGAGGCTTTCTTAGCTGGAGACAGTGACTGCCGTAGTAGCTCCCATTCCCTCCCAGGCCTTACCGCCTTGATTGCTAATCTTTCTACACCAGTGGGTCTTGCAGACTGAGGTTACTTCCATATTCCAACCACCTAAGCTCACTCAAACCCACAGTTCTTTAACCTCTGCCTGACAGCGCATACATATGTGTGCACATGGAGCAATCAACGCAGGGCTCTGTTGAAACTTTTAGCCTGCAGGGTCCATCTTCTGATCTCAGTGAATATCTGGGGCGTGGGGAGTGGAGGGGGGGGGTTGCACCTGGAATTCTGCCTTGAAAAACAGGAACTCACTGACAACAGAGTGTTTCTCCAGGAAATAGAAAGATGCACAGAAAGTTCACAACCCTCCACCCCAAGATGCTTCGCAGAAAACCAATGCATAGAAAAAAAACCCCGAGAGCTATCGAAAGGCACACTTGAAAAGTCAGTTACCCTGCACAGATAACACCACCCTCAGCCGACTTTGACTTAAGCTAAAAATGCCATGTCACGTTCAACTGCTTTCTTTTGTTTATTTTTCCCCTCTAGGGAGATAAAGTTAATATTAGTAATATATTCCCAGCTTCTTACAAGAAACAGTCAAATGGTATCCTTAAATGTAGAAAATGTATTCCATAAAACAGTTACAGTAACTACGACCGAGAGACATTTTAGAATGTTACCACAGTCTATGAGAAGGTTTCCTGAGTTCTAAGACGCTCAGCTCTGGGAGGGAAGTTGCATACAAACAGATACTGAGATCTTGACTGTACATTAGCCCACTGCCCACTGGACAGTCTATGTTGAAAATCCGGGGATTTCAGAGAAGCCCTCCCACCTTTTCTAAGAGAAACAGCATTTCCATACAGAGACGCTTACCACATCAAGCGGAATAGAAAGTAGGAGAGATACCATACCGCTGCTGAGGCTTCCCAGCCTCTGATTTATCATTTGTTGACACTCTATCCACACGTCCCCCCATCTCCTTACAAGTAGCTGTCTGTGGTTCTTCCTGCAAGTATTTTGATAAAGTCTAAACAGATGGGGAAAAGAGAAAGACTGTAGTGAAAACCATAGCTTACCTTTCCTGGGCATTGCTGGGTTCAGACTTCTCCCCCAAACATGAGACTTCTTTGCTTTGATTTTCCCATGAATTTATAAATCATTAAAAAGTATTCAGAGCAGAATTGTGCTCACTATTGAAGCTGCTCCACAACAATGCAGAGAAGTCTGTTGGTGGAAAGTAGAGGATGTGTGCGAAGCTCGGAGTTCATGCTGTCGGATGAAGTTCTGCAACCGTCTTTCTCAGTTTAAACAGCCTCCCACTCCTTCTCCCAGGCACTTGCCAACTTCTATAATTTAAAGCAACTGCGATCCTTCCCATAATACTCACATTTCAAAGAGTTTACTATATACACTCGTTAGTCATGAGGAGGAGTGGGCAAGGTTCTTCTGCAAACCCCAGATGGAGGCAGATGCAAAGCGAGGGTCTCAGGTATCCGGAGGATTTTTCCATCCCTCTGCATCCATTGCTGTTTGCACCACGTGGATTCTTCGTATTGCTGTAGCCTTTAAAGTGGTGTCTAGAGACCGACTGGCATCATTTCCCTGAAGCAACGAAAGCACTCTGGAAAGTTTATGCAGCAAACGTAGGAAAGGGGGCTAAACCAGTGGAATCGTGTCCACACACCACTTGTGTTAGCAGGATTGTTTCTCTGTGACTTGTCCTTAATTGTTGCTCCCAATGTTTTCCTGAAACAGGGAAAAACTTAAAATGATGTTATTTGCACTGGCCTTATTTAAGCATTATTCCACATGTATATCATAAATCTAGGAAGGACACATACTTTGCAACTTACGTCTATGTAATTGAGTAAATCTTCTAATATTTTAGCCTGTAATCAGAATAAACCTTCTGGCATTTTAATTGGTGAATGTGTTGTACATTTTACTATCCATTTCTTCCCACTGTCAACACACACACACACACACACACACACACACACACACACACACACAAGTTAAAATTATAGCTAACTTTTAAAGCATTGTTTAAATGTTGATTTAGAAATATTTTATTATATACATCAAAATACATCTTTCTTAGTGCCTGCTAAGTAACCTGTGCTCAGTAAATACTGAATGGAGTAATGCTTATGTTTATATCAATCAACAGTTTGTGTCAATTTTGATTTGCATGCACAATCTCCTTCAAGACAGTCAATAGGTCACAGTTTCTGTAGAAATCAAAATAGGCCAATGTATGGCTTTGATAAACTAGCTGTGCAATAAAATCCCCTCAATGAATAGAAAACATCGGTTAGACAAATAAACCATAGAAGAATGACTGGAAACATCGGCATGGACACATTCCACAAAATATGCTCACTGCACAGAATTATGCAAAAAAGTTCTGGGATAGAACATCATTATTTCAAAGGCTATCAATCCCTCCCTTGTATTTTAGAGTTCATTCAAGTAAGTATTACACAATAGGTAGCTTTTTAAAATATTTTAAACTATAAAAAATAAGTACTAACAGAAATGACCTAAGCCTACAAGGAAGTGAACAGGCTTTACGTTTTCTATGCTGAGAATCAGAGGAGTGATGGGGCCTCCTTTGCTTGGGTTTCTGCTGAGGAATGGTCTCCAGGCATGGTGGACAGTGTGGGGAACTGAACTCATAGGCTGGAGTCACATTCCCTGTCATCCTGAATGTGTGGCCTTATTTTTAAAAAGTGTAATTATGAAAGTGTAAATACAAATGTTTCAAAAACAATGTATTTGCATATATGCATATCACAAAGCATTTATTTAATAGATATTAATCAAGTGCCTTTCTATGTGTTAGGAATTTAGTAAGTCCTCTTATGATGTTTACCACAGAAGCTAGCATGACCATCCTGATCAATGCCAAAATTGGTGATAGACATGGAGGCTGCTCTATCAAAACTCTTAACCCAGTGTTATTAGATGGCATAGGTGAGTGTGAGGGGGTGGATGCGGGGCTGAAAAGGCAACAATCCATTCCTGAAGTGGCAAAACCTTTGGTGATCTTGATAGCAACAATAACTTGAAAGACAATGTTATAGCTCTAGAAGAAAGGGATGGGCAAAGACACATGTCATGTGGCAGCCACTGTTGGTTGCAGTTGGCAAGGTGTTTTGAGAATGAGGCTATGCCAGAAAAGAAATGGTCAAGTTTTAAACCCTGGTGAAAGGGGAAAAGGGATAGCATGAGGGGACCCCATTTTATGGTCTGAAAGAGCCTATCAATATCTTGATGGGATAAAACACCTGTTACCAAATTATATTGCTTGCAATTCTGTAAGTCTATACTCAGGATGTCTTCAATGGGTGAAAACAACTTCTTTTACTGGAAAGATGTGAAATGCAGGCTTATGTGAAGGCACACTCCCCAATACTCACCTCTCTGACCAAGGGAAAAACTGAAATTGGGGGGCTATCAGGAGGAAGTGATGATAGCAGCAGAGAGCAATGAACAGAAGAATTTCCTGGTGAGCAGATCCAAGACTCTCTTTGGCCCATGAAGGTGCAAGGCCCATACTAGTTGCCTGGATAGACTAGGGATCAGTAATTGCTGCCTCTGATCTCATCCTTTTGTGAATGAGAATTTTGTGAATGAGAATAGTGGTAATCCTATTGCTGCTGTACCTTTTGTATGGTGTGTGTGTGTGTGTGTGTGTGTGTGTGTGTGTGTGTGAGAGAGAGAGAGAGAGAGAGAGAGAGACAGAGAGAGAGACAGAGAGAGACAGAGACAGAGAGACAGACAGACATACATACACAAAGACAGAGACATAGATAGAGAGAAAGAGGTGGGGAAAGGTTTGTCAATTTTGTTTATAGACTTCTGTTTAAGTGTCTAGATTGCTAGATTAAAACATGGACCAAACAAAATGTGTGAAGAAAAATTGACATGCAGGAAGTAAGGCCCTTGATCTAAATGTAGTTATCAGACAGAATTCTAGACATATTTAATATATACATCTTGATGAGGGTGGAGGAAGATGTATCCCTATGAAACCATAACCACAATCTATATAACAATAATAATAATAATAATAATAATAATAATAATAAATAAGCATCTTTTCCAAAAGTTTTCTCTTTCTAGTCTATCTTATAGTATATATCAATTTATCTATTATGTATATTTATTTGTATCTATTCATTTATTATGTCTATCACCTATCTGTCTTTAGTTTCATTAATCCATTTTATTCTCTCAACAGTCTACTAATATAAGCCTTCTATGGTTGGACAACTTGAAGCACAGAGAGGCTAAGTAACTAGCTCATGGTCACAGAACTAGGGATTTGCAGCTAGAGTGTCTGGTTTGACCAATCTGTCTAAACTCTTATATGCTGCTGAAAAGTTTTCTCCAAGGCAAGTGAAGAGAACCTTTCTAGGCCATCCATCCCCTTAGCCTGATTGCTGGGCAGGTATTTGACATAAGTTCTGGTTTCTTCTGAAAGCTTTTCTAAAACACAGCAAGTTGTTTTTAACTTAGAAAGCATGCCTGCCCCTCTCTGAATGTGATTATAATGTTCAGCCATTTTTCATGTATTAAGCTTTGAGCTATTATGGCTAACTTTGATTATTTTCAGCTTACGTGCTGCAGTCAACTAAGTTTCAAGTTATATCTTGAAACCCAGTGGCTTCACCTGGATTTCCTAATAAATCTCTGCTGAGTTCTATCAATCACACATGACATAAAGGAAGAGACTGGGGGGAGGTACAGATCTTGTCAGGAAGCGCCATCTTCCCTTGGGACGATGTTAAGTTTGGAAATCGGAGATGAGCTACACAATCTGTGTTTACAGTGATAGAGAAAGATCAGTCCCAGTGTCAAGGCGTAGACTCTCAGGAGGTGTGACCCCTCCTCCATGCCGGGCTATACACAGAGGCTGGCATAATGCTCTCTACTGTTGGGCACTGAGGACATGGAAGGGGCCACAGTCATTTCTGGGGTTTGCAGACTCTCACTCTCCCTTTGTGGATTTTGATCTTGATGAGTACCGTAGTTTAAATCTGGAATGACTCCAAAAGACTTACTTGCTACATTTATCCTCAAGATAGTACTATAGGGTGATGGTGGGATCTTTACAGGGCAGAGCCTCGTGTGTGAACATTAGGGTTTTGATGGCATGTCCTCCCGTGCCCCTCCCCCAAGGAAACTATGGTATCTAGACCTTCCTCTCTCACTTCACTTCTTAGCTATGAAGTGAACAGTTCTGCTATACCACATGTGCCTCCTATCTTGCTGAGGGCCTCCCCAAAATTGTGCCAATCAGTCATGGAGGGAAACTTCCAAAACTATGACACAAAATAACCTATTATTTTTATAAGTTTATTAACTCAGGTACTTTGTTACAGTAATGGAAACCTGACTGTTAAAGAGAACTAATGTGAAGGTACCTATTCACTGTCCTGGTGACTAAGGGTAACAACAGATCAGCTTATTGTAGAGTCAAAACAATAGATTAAGAATAGATAAAATT
>CABHPQ010168149.1:7522-29705 GCA_902168405.1 Peromyscus aztecus | reverse complement strand
ATAGTTGTGCTACAAAACAGAGCCAATAAAATTCTACCATTTTTATTTATAAATACTTGAATACATAAATCCTAAAGTCCCAGTATCAGAAATTAATTTTTGAAACATGTGCTACTAAAAAGGTCCACTTTATGTCATACTTTACACTGATACTCTTGACAAGTTATTAAAACTGTGCTGTTAAGTAGCAGCATGATCATAAGGACAAAAAGGAAAATAAGGTGGAAATGGCAGCTGAACATCACTTTCTCTATCTTTGTGTCCTTAATCACATTATGGCAAATGAATGTATTTTAAAGTTTACAAATGAAACAATTGAGATTGACTTCACCTTCTATTACCCTAGTTATTAAAGAAACATAAAAGTGTGAACCAATTACTTTTTTCTCAAAATATGATTCTTCTTTAATATCATTTCCATTATGATACTATTTATCAAAACATATAAATCATTTATAATTGTTTTTAATGAATTAATACTTTAATTTTTCTTCATTTTTAGACTCTAATATTTAGCTGAGCCTCTAAAAAAGGTCCCAGAACCTGCTGATGGTTTAATCATTTTGAAAACTTTATTACATTTATTTTATGTGTATGAGTGCTTGCTACATGTATTTATGTGCATCCCCTGCATGTCTGGTGCACACAGAGGCCAGAAGGGCACTGGATCCCTTGGAATTGGAGTTACAGGTGGTTCTGAGCTGCCCCTCAGATGCTGGCAATGCAAACCTGGGTGCTCAGCTAGAGCACTTAGTAATCTCAGTCACTGAGTCATCTCTCTCCTCCCAATTTAACCATTTTAAGTGAGAAGGGTACCAGGGTCAAATGGGTGCTGGTTTAGAAGATCCATGAGCCATTTTTCATAATTTGATAGGAAGAAGATGAATTTTCTGATGTTTTTTTTTGTGAAATGTCAGTCCTTGTGTGCACAGATGCAATGTTCTATGTGTCATTCATTCAACAATGAATTCTTAATCCCCATTATAGGCCATTTTGGTGAGGGGCCCAAAATGATAAGACATAGTTCCTATCACAGAGATGCTTATATCAATGCTAGTGTATATTTCCATATTTATTCCCATTCCAAATGTGTGAGTCTGGGCACCTCTAAATATTTTCATCTGAACAATCCACAGAGAACTCTTAAAGAATCTAAAATTGAAATCATTCACTCAATTTCACATATTCAATTAAAGGTAATAGCTCCCATTATGTTTTAGGTGGATTTTTCCTAATATCAACAGTACACATAAGATATGAAAACATTTTTCTATTGTGATGATTAATCATAACTGTGAATCTTTATTCTTTTTCATTGTATTCAATAACACTGCAGCCCCTGTTTGTAAACCTAATCTCTTTAAATCACGAGTATTGAATTTTTCTTGCACACTGGATTTTTTTCAAGATTGCTTCTCATATGTTGTGTTTTTCTCATTCTGATGATAAAAAAATGAAACAGAGTTGGGGGAGGGTGTTGTACATTTCAATTAATGTTTCTTTTCCTAACTCAAACGCAGTTCTGACACAGATATATTATAATTTTACATCTTCTAAAACTTCTATATTGATTTGTACATATTCTTTTGCCCAAAAAATTGAAGGAAATATGGCTTATTAGAGTGGAAAACACATTTTTTATAAAACAGTATAATCAGTATTTCAATGTGATAATTTGAAAATAGCTCTTTAAAATTAAATATTTGTGTGTATGCACATACCTTTCATGGCACACATGTGGGATCAGAGGACAACTTACAGAAGTTGGTTCTCTCCTTACAACATGTTGGACTCTGAGACTGAACTCAGGCCATTAGCTTTGGAAGAAAACAGCTTTACTCACTGAGTCATCTCAGCAGCCAGAAATATAATATTTCAAATTCACTGTGGATAATATGAAGAGGGCTGGCACAAACTATTAGGTGCCATATTTCTTGTAAATTAGGAAAAAATACAACAAAACTTCAATATACACCCATGCTCATGTAGATATCTCTATATCATAATATTCATATTACTGAAATTATATTAATAAATCATGAGGATTTATGAATATTTTTAATATTGCAAATCATCCATAATGGAGGGCCAGTTATTTAGGAATAACAGAAAGTTCATCCACTGTTTTCTGAAATAGTTAAAAGAAGTTTTCTAAATTAGATACAGTTTTTACATCATTGAGATCACCATAAGAAATGTAATCTGAGTTAAAAAAATTTTAATTGATAATAAAAAGCTGAATTTAAAATTATAATACCTAAAGTTAAGTAATAAGCATTAAAGATATTGGTAGTTATCTTTCATACAAGGCCTTCATTTCCAAATTTATATGTATTGTTTGGTGACAGAATATAAAGAACTTAGAACACAATAAACCTTCAAGTAGTTCCTGTGCTGCTAATCTGTCCATCCTACTCTGTGTGACACATTGTTTTAAACACACGTGTTAGCTCACAATTGGGATACATTCTATTGATTTTAGGCAGTGCATCAATCAGACGTGTCTTCAGTGTCTTCCCAGGACTTTATTTACTACTTTCCATGCAGTTTGTTTTCAGATGGATTAAGTATGACGCCACCCTTCAGATTTCTGTGAAAGACTTTGCTGCCGGAGGATAGACATATGTACAGAAGCTATTGTCTTCTTTTGATTCTTTCGAGTGTGTGTGTGTGTGTGTGTGTGTGTGTGTGTGTGTGTGTGTGTAATAGGTGAAGGAGCACATGGATTGGTTCTCTTCCCACCATGTTCTAGGCTGATTTTTATAACTCAGATCCTCAGTTTTATGTCACAAATGTTTACCCTCTAACCCATCTCCTCCTTTATCGTTTTTATTCAACATTCTGTCAAAGCACATAGCCTGTCCTATAAACCAAAGGGAACATGTGAATATTATGTGCACAAGGAAGGCTGGAGTCACATTGCATTATTTGTCCATACCATGTTTTCTTTTGCAGAAAAGCCTGAAGAATCTATAAAGAATAGGAAACGTATGAGTCACCAGAGAGAAAGGGAACATACAAAATATTTTTCCCTCTACCAAAATATAACTAGCATTAGAAATTTTAAAATAATTGTACTCATGAGACCATCTTAAATAGGAAAATATAAATAAATATAACCAAATAGGTGCATGTTTTACATTGAAAAGCACAATCATTATAGACAAACATTTTAAAAGTTAAATAAGTGATAATGTTAAGATGTCAAATTTCTAAAATTATATTGATTAGTTAATTAGATTCACTGCAATTTCAATTAAAATTAAAACAGATTTTTTCTGTTTGTGGCTTATTTCCTAAAAATTGATCAAAAAGTTTAAATATTGACACATATCTTGAAAAACAGCAACCAACAATTTTTATTTTTATTTTATTTATTTTGTTTTTTTTCAGACAGTGTTTCTCTATCTATGCTGGAACTTGCTTTGTAGCCCAGGCTAGCCTCAAACTCACAGAAATATGCCTGCCGTTGCCTTTCAAGTGCTGGGATTAAAGTCATGTGTCACCACCTTCTACAAACAACATTTTTAAAGTAAGATTATTTACTTATTTTAAGTTATTAGTGTAAAGCTGCTTACAATAAAAGTGGTATATTAAAAATAAGCATAAACAAATAGATCTTTGAGGCAATTTAGTAAGTCAAAAAATAAAGATACGTTTATACACGAAAGTAAATCTCAGCAAATACACAGACCATCCAGTGAGGAACTGACAATCTCTTCACCGTATGGTAGTGAACACCTGGACATGCATATTTCAAAACTAAACCTCAACCCTCACCTCATGCCATATTCAAATGTGACTTTTTCAAGGATCATAGTTTTAAACATTAGATCTAAACCTTTAAGAATTTCAAAGGAAAACTTTGAAGATGCTTGTAATCTTGAGTGAAGCACAAATTTCTTATGACAGAAAAAAAATAATTCAGTAAAGAAAAATTGATAAATTTACTGTCAGCAAAACTGTTTGTCAAATGGTACAGTAATAAAATTGAAAAAACACTGCTATTATATATTTACATGTGAAATAATTGTTATATGTAATTACAAAGAATTGATAGAGAATTCACAGACTGAATAAAGATTTCTACAACTCAATAATAAGATAAATGATGCTTTTTAGAGACAAGATCTCCCTATGTTTACCAGGCTGGCCTCAACCCACAGAGATCCACTAGTCTCTGCCTGTCAAATGCTAGAATAAAGGTATTTGCTACTATTGTGCCTGGCTTGATTCTACATATTTTTTAGATTTATTATTTTATTATTTCATTTTTATGAGGTTTTGCTTGCATGTGTGTATGTGAACCACATGCCTGTCTAGTCAGAAAAGGGCACTGGATCCCTTGGAACTGAAATTACAGACTATTGTGTTCTGTCACATGGGTGCTAGGAATCACACCCAGGCCCTCTGTAAGAGCACAAAGTGCTCTTAACTTTGATCCAAATCTCTATCCACAGATTCTACTTTCTTTAAGTGAGCAAAATATTTGAAGTGGTAATTTCAGACTAAGAAGTGGAAAATAAGTATATGGAAAAAAGTAAGATTACACACAATCAGAGAAATGAAAATTAGAGCCATAGTGATAAATCACTACCTACATAGATAGCTGCAACTTAAATAATTGATGTTATCACGTGCTGGAGAAGAGCAGAGCAAAAGTGATTGTCAGATGTGCTCTACTGGTGTACCACATGATGTGAACACTCCCGAACCAAGATTGACAAGTTCTCATCAGGTTAAATGTGTTCTTACCAGGCAATCCAGAATTCTACTCCCAAGTATTTACACAAAGGAAACATGAGAATGAGACTTTGCAAAGAGCTATCCTTGAATGTTCCTAAAACATTCTTGAACATTTTACTTATTTATAATACAAAGATAAATGAATCCAATTAAAATTTCCATCAAGTACGGAATGGATACACAAATTTTGGTAAACTCATTAAAAAAGAAAAAAGCAATGATTTTGAAAGCACAATAACAGACATGAGTTTCAAATGTTTTGAGTTAAATGGACTAAACTGGACACAGAAGTTGCAAATTGCTGCTTCTACCCCTGTCATCTTTTTTAAGAAGCACAAATCTAATTACAGAAAATGGTTCCCATAATGGCATGCAAGAATGACTGAATACAAGAAGATCGAAGGGACATATTTGGGATGATGAAAACATTCTAAACCATGCCTACGATCATGGTTATATTTTTATAAAACAACAAACTATAAATTTAGAATGGAATGCTTTTATAGTGTGTATGTGTGTATGAATGTGTGAGTGTGTGTGTGAGTGAATGTATGTGCATGTGAATAAGTATGTGTGACAGAGTGAGTATATGTGAGTATTTGTGAGTGTAAGGGTATGTATAGGTAAGTATAAGAGTGTGTGAGTGTGTGAGAGAGATTGTATGTGTGTTTGTGTGAGTGTGTGTACATGTATTACCTCATGGAATTATACTTTTTTCATTGAAAATGGTTTTTTGAACTATTACTCTGGAAGAAACTTTAATATCTATTCCTCTGCCTCAAGAAAGTGTATAAACATTATACATCTAAGGCTCATTTATGGTTGTTTAAGGTTGACTTCATATCTGTTTGATTCACTGCTTTCAACAGTTGAAAGACACTGGATTGTGCTACTCAGCCTGTTTTGATTCACTTAACTATACTGTTACAAGAACAGACCTGACCCCATCAGTCCCAGGGTCTCGACTAAATTGTAAAGGGTTTTGTTTTCTCTTTTAGACAAGTTTTCATTCACTAACAAGTCCCCCTACTTCTTCAATAGTGTTATCAGTAGAGATGATATACCTTAATTACCAGGGTAATTACCATAATCACCACAGTAATTAGAGCTGCAACTAAGAACTAAGTAATTTTTCAAAGGCTCAAATCCTGACTCCATCACTTTCTCAGGCAAGGGGAGTGGATCAATGCCTCACCTTCCTCATCTGCAGAAATGGTGTGATGTTTATCCCTGTGTTTATTGTTGTGTTATTTTGAGGATTAAATGAGATCATATATGAATAGCTCTCAGAAACCTACCTGGCACATCATAGAGGCTCAATAAATGTTGACATTTTTATCAACCTCATATTTTCTGTTGGAGCTTCCTGGAGAAATATATAATAAAATACCACTAAATATACCACTGTGGCTAAACAAGGCACTGAAAAAGAAACTGTTTCCAAGTCCGGAACTGCACATTGCCACAGCCTGTGTTGCAAGCAGAAGCCGATCCTATCCTCTCTTTTGCAGTGTTGTGTAGTTTCTTTATGTTGCTGATACTCTTTTATTCCTAAGTTCCCCATTGTATTACAATGGACAGGAGAAAGAAACATCATGTGTTGAGGGATACCTTTTATACTTATTCCAACTTCTCCATCATGTGTGGACATGCTCATGCTCACATTGTGAAGTCTAACCTTCATTTCATTCTCTTTAAAGGACTTTCTTTACTTTCATGCTCTGTAAAGGACTTGCATTGTGTAGGTATGAAAGTTAGGTTACTCAGGTCCCCCTGGGCTTAGCCAGTGTTTCCTTTTTTATGGAGGTCTCCAAGGAAACATATACCTCAAATAGGCAAAGGAAGGCACAATTGTGCTTGAATTCATGGTAGCTTTGACTTCAAACTCCATAGTGAAACTTCCTAACTGGAGGAGATACTGCAGAAGTCTCCTTGTTCCTAGCTTCATTAGGAAAAGGGCCCAATTTTCAGCAGAACTAGACCAGCTTGTGCCTGAGCTTCTCAGGTTAAGACAGTCATCTTTGATCAGTAGCCATATATGAAAAAACACTTCCACTGAAAAAAGGCAGAAAAGCCCAACCTGTTTCATGTGTCTCAGCACTTATTACTGCTTTCCTTTGAGGATTCCACTAATAAAAACATTCATCCCATACATTCAAACAGAATATGAAGTGTACAAAGGTCAAGATTGTGCCTAACTCCGCCAAACCAGCTGCCTCCTCCTTGTGGTCAGAGAAGGGAGGAAATGAATGGATGGAGAAAGTCTGCTCTCTATAAAAGCCCACAATAGGCTAATGGCTTGCTGGTAGGGGGTAGCTAAAAGCATGACCAACCTGACTTTCAACAAAAGATGCTATGAATTTGAAAGAGAGCAAGGAAGACAATTGGGAGGAATTGGAGGGAAGACAGAGAAGGTAGAAATTAGGTACTCATATTACAAACTCAAAAAATTAAAGAAATGATTAAAAGTATGACTATTATTATTAGATAAAAGTATTATCTAACGTAGTGCTTTATGCTATCTGCTTTCCAACAGATGCTATTACAATGGAGGACACAGTTGTATGACAGAATGGTCCCACAGTGTTCAGTACTATCATGTGAACTTCAAAGAAAATACTCATATTTTCAAAGTGGTACTTCTCAACAGCAGTGTTGTGCTTTGAGGAGTCCTATTGAGATTTGTTCATGGAGCACTTTGGGTCTCCATACAGTGGGAACTACCTGAAGGGCCACCTAAACCCAGAAATAATAAAAAACCATCTTCAGAATTACAAAAAATACTACACTTATTAGTAAAAGGGGTCTAATTAATGGGATAAATGAATTTTTCACGGTAGTAGAGCAAATCTCTTTTCTATCTTAAAGCAAAAGCACATTGTTTCCTAGACACTTCATAATCACAACAACCTTAGTTCAAATACCTCCACCATGATAGCACCTTCTCTAATTCCTGCAGAATTAATTCCACCACCCTCTTCTTCCATGGTCTCTGCTTTATCACTGTAATGCTTGGGAGGATCTCGTTGGCTGCCTTTTAACTGCTTGCTCGCAAAGGGATGGATTGTTTTACTTGACCAGTTTCTAACAAAGACATAGAAACCACTCATCAGCAATCTGTTGCATGAATAATCTATTGAATGAATGCATTCTTAGCAATTTTAATCGGCTACTTTCAGGACATTGGCCTGCTTTGGGCCCTTTGGTATTTGAACCATTGAATGAATATAGAACTAAATGTTTTACTTAAGTCTTATACCAATTCCTTGACTTAATCAGAAACCAAAAATATTCAGTATGGATGAATTCAAATTTAACATCAGAAAACTTGCAGTGAGGTTAAAACAAATTTAAACAACTGTCTGGGGTATTTTTATTAGAGGCCTCTCATGTTCATATACAAAATTTGTTTGAATGAGAATGCCAAATAAAAAATACTATTTTTACCTCAAATACTAGTAAGAGGCTTATAACTTAAATATTATGAAGAGAGGAAAACAACATGAAGCTTGAAGCAATTTAGCCTAAAGGCTGTGGAGTTCAGTATACTTGATCCTTTCAAATTTACATTTCAAATGATTCAAACCCATCAATTTTATGTATGCATGATATTGTTATCCTTGTCAAAAAACTATGAAAATTCTTTGCAATCATAGTGATTAAGTAATCATATTCACTTATCCATAAAGAGAAGTGTTTAAAGTCTTAGAGAACTGTTGCTGGATCACGGCATAGCGTTTAACAGTTTTTTCCTAATTCCAACCAAATGCCAGAGATAGGCAAGCCAATAAGGTGTTATTATTTTAAGAAACCCTTGAAATGTCTTTATGCTTTGACAAATCTCCAAATTTATTCTCTTACACTATCCAGTTGAATCACCTAATCTGGTATTTGTAAATAAAAGATGGGGTTCCTGAGGGGCTCACTAGATTGTGCTCCCTAAAACCCCACAGTTGGTGCTTAACACTCTAAATAGTCCATTGCATTAATCTGAAACCATTTTGCACCAAAATTCTGATACTGTAAAGGTGAACTAAAGTGGTCAATGTGGTTCACATTACTTTAAACTGTTTTGATTCTTGCTCAACCATAATATTAAAAATATACTAATAGACCACAACTTCAGCTGCTTTACCAGAGGCAGACTGGTCCTGGGGACTCCAGCACCCCCTCCACTGGGCTCCATATTCCAGCCCAAAGCTCTGGCAGATTTTCTGCTCTACCTGAGATGAGCCTGGTTCCAGGGACCCAAGGAAAGAACTACCCACAGCCAGCTAACACTCTCTAAAGCTCGTCCAACAGCCCCCAACTGGACTGCCTCCCCTGAGTGCCATATCCCAGTCCACAATTTTGGCAGAAAAGGAGGCCATGTCATACTAGGAGTCCTAAGAGACCAAGCAGTTACCCAAAACCCCAGAGATCACACGAGTATTTGGAACCCCAGGAGCAACGTTGGCACCCGAAACTCCAGAGGTCTTGCAAGCTATATAAGACTCACTGGAGACAACCTACTAGACCCAAAGATTTATTACTACCAGAACCCTTGGCCACTTAGGCCAGAAGATCAAAGAGAAACAGAAATCAAGGAACAAAACACCATCCAATGAAGACAAACTTAGGAAACAATACCTAGACCAATAATCAACACAGATGCCTAAACACCAGTGTAAGAACAAAATTAACAACAAGAAGAGCAATTTGGCACCACCAGAGCCCAGGTATCCTATGACAGCAAGACCTGAACATTCCAACCCAGCTAAAGCACAAGAAAATGACATTAAAACCAACTTTATGAAGATGATAGAGGTCTTTACTGAGGGAATGGTCAAAACCATGTCAGGAGAGTAAGCCCACCTCTAACACTACCTGGAGTATGAGGACCCACAGACTAGATGACACAGACACCTAGGATAGAATTAAATATACTAGAGGAAAGAAATGTTAACATAATGATGCCTAATAATATTCTGATATACACATAGATTGGAGCCTAGCCCAAAGGTCATCAGAGAGGCTTCATCTAGGAACTGATGCAAATAGATGTAGACCCACAGCCAAACATTAGGCAGAGCTCAGGGAGTCCTGCAGAAGAGGGGGGAAAGGGATTGCAGGAGCCAGAGAGGTCAAGGACACCACAAGAAAACTCGCAGAATCTATTAATCTGGGCTCATAGGGGGTCACAGAGACTGAACCAACAACCAGGGAGCCTCCATGGGACTGACCTAGGCACTCCACATATATGTTACTGTTATATAGCTTGGTCCTTTTGTGGGACTCCTAACAGTGGGAACAGGGGCTGTCTCTGACTGTTTTACTGGGTTTTAGGACCCTATTCCTCACACTGGGTCACCTTGCCCAAACTTAATACATGGGGAGGTGCTTAGTCTTACTGCAACTTGATATGCCATGTTTTGTTGATACTCACAGGAGATGGGCCATTTCCTAAACAGAAATGGAGGAGGAGTGGATTGGAGGCTGGGAACAGGGAGGGAGAGAACTTGGAGGAGTAGAGCATGGGGAAATTATTACCTGGATGTAAAAAATAAATGTTTTTTTAAAGGAAATGAAAAAAATCCTTAAGAAATTGAGGAAAAGACAAACAAAAAATGGAGGAAATCAATAAATCTCTTAAAGAATGCCAAGAAAGCCAAGAAAAAAACAAACTAACAGGTGAAGGAAACTGAACAAGACCTGAAAATAGAAATAGAAGCAGTAAAGAAAACACAAATGGAGGGAAGTCTAGAAATGAAAAATCTGGGTAAACGAACAAGAACTACAGACAGGTGCAAGCATCACCCATGGAATAAAAAGATGGAAGAGAGAATCTCAGGCATTGAAGATACAATAGAGGAAATAGATTCATCAGTCAAAGAAAATATTAAATCAAAAAGATCCTAACACAAAACATCCAGGAAATCTGGGACACTACTATAAAAAGATCAAAGCTAAGAATAATGAGAATAGAAGAAGAAGTGCCCAGAAATTATATTCAACAAAATCATAGAAGAAAATGTTCCTAACCTAAAGGAAGAAATGCCTATAATGGTACAAGAAGCTTACAGAACACTAAATAGACTAGGCAAGAATAAAAAGTCCCCTCACCACATAATAACCAAAACACTAAACACACAGAGTAAAGAGAGAATATTAAAAGCTGAAAAGGAAAAAGGCCAAGTAACATATGAATGCAGAACTCTCAGAATTACACCCAACTTCTCAATGGAGCCTCTAAAAGCCAGAAGGGCCTGGGAAGATTTCTTACAGACTCTTAGAGACCACAAATGCCAGCCTGGACTTCTATACCTAGCAAAACTTTCAATCACTGTAGTTAGAGAAAACAAGATATTTCATGATAAATTCAAATGTAAACAATATCTATCCACAAATCCAGCCCTACAGAAGATACTAGAAGGAAAACTCCAACCCAAGGAGGTTAACTACACCCATGAAAACAGAGGCAATAAATAATCTCACACTAGCAAAACCCAAAGATGGGACACACATATCACGCACGCGCACACACACACACACACACACACACACACACACACACACACACACACCTATCACCAACAACAACAAAATAACATGAATCAGCAATCATTGGTCATTAACATCTCTCAATATAAATGGACTCAATTCCCCAGAAAAAAGACTAATAGAATAGATAGAAAAACATGATCCATCCTTCTGTTGCATACAAGAAACACACCTCAACTTCAAAGATAGATATTACCTCAGAGTAAAGGGTTGGAAAAAGATTTTCCAAGCAAATGGACCTAATAAGCAAGCTGGTGTAGCTATTCTAATATCTAACAAAATAGATTTCCAACCAAAATAAATTAAAAGAGATGGATAAAGACATTTCATACTCATCAAAGGAAAAATCAAACAGGACATTGCAATTCTTAACAGCTATGCCCCAAGCTCAAAGGTACCCACATTTGTAAAAGAAACATTACTAAAGCTTAATTTACACATCAAACCTCACACATTAATTGTGGGAGGCTTCAATACCCCACTCTAACCAATGAATAGGTCATCCAGACAAAAGGTAAACAGAGAAATAATGGAGCTAACATGTTATGATTCAAATGAACCTAACAGATATCTACAGAACATTTCACCCAAACACAGAAGAATATACCTTCTTCTCAGCACCTCACTAAACATTATCCAAAATTGACCATATACTCAGTCACAAAGCAAGTCTCCAGAGATACAAGAAAATTGAATTAACCCCCTGTACCTTATCAGACCACCACAGATTAAAGCTGGATTTCAACAACAGAAACAACAAACTCATGGAAACTGAACAATTCTATGCTGAATCACCACTGGGTCAAGGAAAAAAAAATAAAGACTTCCTAGAATTCAACGAAAATTAATGCACAACCTACCGCAACTTACAGAACACAATGAAAGCAGTGTCAAGAGGAACATTCAGAGCATGAAATGCCTTCATAAAGAAATTAGAAAGATCTCATACGAGCAACCTAACAGTGCACCTAAAAACTCCAGAAGAAAAAGAAGCAAGCACACAAAGAGGAGTATGAGGCAGGAAATAATGAAACTGAGGGCTGAAATTAGTAATATAGAAACAAAGAGAACAATACAGAGAATCAATGAAATAAATATTTAGTTCTTTGAGAAAATTAGCAAGATAGACACACCCTTATCCAAATCAACTAAAAGGCATAAAAGAGAGAATATCCAAATTAACAAAATCAGAAACTAAAACTGAGACTATAACCATAGACACCAAGAAAATACTGAGAATCATTAAGTCATATTTCAAAACATTGTACTTCACAAAATTGGAAAATCTGAAAGAAATGGACAATTTTCTAGATAGGTACCCCATACCAAAATTAAATCAAGACCAGATAAACAATTTAAATAGACCTATAACCCCTAAGGAAATAGAAGCAAGTCATTAAAAGTCTCCCAACCAAAGAAGCCCAGGGCCAGACAGTTTTAGTGAAGAATTCTACCAGACTTTCAAAGAAGAGCTAATACCAGTACTTCTCATTTCATTCCACCAAATAGAAACAGAAGGAATATTGCCAAATCCATTTTATAAGGCCACAGTTCCCCTGATAACCAAACCACACAAAGGCTCAACAAAGAAAGAGAATTACATACCAATTTCCCTCATGAATATTATTGCAAAAATACTCAATAAAATACTCACAAACTGAATCCACTAACAAATCAAAAAGATCATCAACTATGATCAAATAGGCTTCATCCCAGTGGTGCAGGAATGGTTCATCAAACAAAAATCGGTCAACCTAATCCACCATATAAAAAAGTGAAAGAAAAAAGCTACTCTCCAGGGCTTGGGGATTGAAGCTTTATGAAAACTAGCCAATGAGATTTCAGGATATAGAGGAATGAGTAGAAAATTATGTCTGAATGTATGTGGAATGGGAGCAGTGCATGCTGAAGAACACAGAGGTTTCCTCAAATATATCCTTAGCACTCTAACATTATTGACTCCATAGTTTGTGACAACTTTGACACATTGTCATTAATAGCTGAACTGGGGAAAGCAAATGTGCTTTGCTCCCTGGTAAAGAGAAAGTGTGTTCCGAGGCGAAAAGAACGTGTTGGCAAACCTCACACTGACGTTTTTAGTTGCTTGGAGAATTATATACAACAGTGCAATTTCCTTCTCTTCCATGTCTAGAACAAAGACTGATGAAATTAAGCCATGGGAAGTACTTTTCAGGGATGCAAATTAAAACTGAAAGTCATGAGAGTGCTGTTCCCGGGAAGAAGGATGAAATGTATGCCAGGATTCACATCAAATGTTAACGTATAAATCAAGTGTTCAATATTTCTGAAATATATGTTTGTGTAGAAATTTCTTTATTAAATATCTTTAATCTCAAATTTAGTTTTTATTTATCTAATTTTTTTACATAATAATATAATAGGTCTTTCAATCCTAACGATTCACAAAACACACAATGATGATACATAAACACACGTACATATTAAGCTCTGGCTTCAAAGAAAGGTTCACTTCACTTCCAATGGCATTTCAAAGATTGAACATGATGAACTGTCTTTTGTTGTTGTTGTTGTTTTGTTTTGTTTTGTTTTGTTTTTTCGAGACAGTTTCTCTGTGTAGTTTTGGTGCTCATCCTAGATCTTGCTCTGTAGACCAGGCTGGCCTCAAACTCACAGAGATCTGCCTGGCTCTGCCTCCCGAGTACTGGGATTAAAGGTGAGCTCCACCACCACTCAGCTCATAATGAACTTTCTTAAGGAACAAGTTCCTTTATAGTTACCCAAAAAGCTGAAAATTTAAGTCTATATACAAACTTGCCCATGGATCTTTAGTCACAATTGCCCAAACTTGGAAGCAACAAAAATGCCTTTCAGTGTAAACATTGATAAAAAGTGGTAAGTGTATCTATACAATGAAACATTATTATATGCTTCCAAAAACTTCACTTCCAAGACATGAAATAAACACACCTAAATATGTGTTCCTAAGTGGAAGAAACCAATCCACAAAGGCCATCTTGTAAATCCAACTATATGGATGGAGATACTAAAAAGAAATACAGGATTTCCAGGTATTGCAGGGAGGTAGTCTGTTTGAATACATGAAAGACAGGGGACTTTTAGGGGAACAGAGCTACTTTCACATGATATTACAGCATTGGCTATATGTCATTATAATTGTGATAGCTTATAAAACACATGTCCGTAGTGAATTCTTGTATCAACTATAAATTTTCCTGTACTGGCCTCTCCATCTTTCTGTGAAACCAAAACTTTTCTAAAAAGTAAAGTCTATTATTATTCTTAATATGGTAGTAACATGTCCAAGATGAGGAGGTTTTTTTAACTAATATTCTCTTTATCACTTTCAAAGAAATTATGGTTATTGTAATAAAAACTTAATTCTTCATATATTTAAACCTCATTAATAGAGATTAAATGTTATTATTCTATAAAATAGTTCATTGGGCTTTAAAATTAAATACTGAATATCTAACAAAGTAAATTTAAATAATTGAATCTAACATTGCTAGTGGAGATGTCCGTTACTTGCTCTGTATTGAAAACTGAAGTGAAATGAAGCCAGACATTCAAGCAATTTCACTTACATAATACAAAGGCAGGAAATTCAGGCTGCTCTGTGAAGAGAGTGATGGATGGTGACTGACATGGAACAAGCTTGTTTTTGTTTGACTTTTAAATAAATATACTTTTATTCTTTGAGCATGTCATATATGCATAAAATATATTTTGAACATATTCATGCCCACATCTTCCCCATCTCTCCAAGATCTACTCTTCCATCCCATAATCACTGTTTCATTTATATTTTTAAATGATAAGAAAAATATGTAAATAATAAACAGTATTGCACATATTTTCATTATACCTTACGATGCTAAATTTATTTTTACAGAGCAAAAATCACGGGCTCAGAATGTCAATAATGATGGGACATACGATTATATATAATTTTATTTTTATTATTATAGTACTCATTTTCTCATTTCTAATTATTATCCTTGGAAAGAAACATTGTTTTGTTATATGCTGTGCTATCTAGTCATTGCTAATCTTAGTAGATCAAATAGATTTACACATTCTGGAGGAAAAATGAGTAAAATGTGTCAGAGTAGAAAAATGAGTAAAATGTGTCATAGTAGAAAAATGTTTTTGAAACAAATCACTAAATTAAAGCAGAAATGTAATTTTAAGGTTCATGTGTTTGCACCAGTGCTCCATGTTCTCTTTGTGAATGTCTCGAGTTTTCAGCTATTCTTATGGCTCCCCTATATGCATTTTATACTTTCTTTATAATAATAAGAAGAAAATGATAGCAAATATGGTTTTTCATTTCCTCTAGTTTTAAATAAAGCAAAGAAATAGTAGAGAGAGGGAATATAAAATGTAACTCAACGTCACCAGGGCATGTGATACACATTTAATCCCAGCCATCAAGAGGCAAAGACAGACAGATCTCTGTGAGTGCATTGTCAGTCTGGTCTACAGAGTGAGTTCCTGATCAGCTGCAGCTATGCAAGGAGGCACTACCTCAAAAAAAATTAAATTAAATTAACTTATGTATAACGTTTACATAAGAATAGCAAAGAACAGAAGAGAAGTTAAGGATACTTCCAGAAACTGAAAAGAATGTGCATTTAGAATTATTCTTACACAGGACAGAGTTGTGCAGCACTTCTCAGGAGCTAATATAAGTTATATGGCCTCCTATAAAACCAATCAGCAAAAGAAAGATGATCTGGGGCACATTAGAGATTCCTTAAGCAGCATTAAGAGTAATTGAGGATTTATTACCTTTTATGAGGCTTGTACCTTATCCCATTTATTTGCCAAAATTTGCATTTTCTTTTCTGTTTTAAAAAATGAATAGAGGGCTACGGAGATAACTAAATATACAAAAATGCTTACTGTACAAGTATAGGACCTGAGTTCAGATCTCTACTACTACCCATGTAAAATATCAGGCATATCTACATATGTCAGTAATTCTAGCATTGGCGATGCAAGGGTAGGAAGTACCCTGGAGTTCTCTGGCCATTCATCTCAACTGATGGACTCTGGAGTCACTAAAAGATGATGAATCAAAAAAATAATATGGAGAATGATAGAAGACACCCAGTATCTACATACGGTCTGAATGCACACATACACTGGTCCACATGCACAAAGAAAGACAAACACACACCATACACAAAAGGAAAAAGAACAAAATGAATACAAATTTGGATTTTCAACTAATTCTATAGTGTGGGGCTTACTCTCACCTGTGAGCATAGTTATGAGTGTGTACAGTTCTTTTGCTTGAGTGGGATGTAACCAACAAGTTTTAGTTAACTTCTTTCACAGAGTCTATGTTTCTCCTTTAGCTTGTAAATAAGAGAGATTCCATCATGAGTATTACTATGGAAGGTATATTGTATCCTAGTACACATCACATGGGCGCTATTTGAAGCAAGAGTTTCTACCCTCTACTTATCCTATCAATTCACTCCAGGCAAAATGGACTAGTATGGGTGTCCTGCCCTCTTATTCCCATATCTTACCCTAAGCTTCTAACAATAAATGAAAGACTCAGAAGGTAAATACAAGGAAAATGAGAAAAAATCCCAAGCAATCTTGATAGAGGATTAATAAAACCTTGAGGAAATAATAAATTGCATTATTATACATAAATTCAGACAACACACTGTCTCTAATTATAGGAGATATCAGGTGTTTGATATCTATGGTATAAAGAGGAGGTTTGTAAGAATATCTGTGTAACTGGGTAGTTTCTGTGTCTGCTGGATGCTCAGTAGACATATTCAGAGGGTTTGTTATTTTCAGGAGGCAGAAAGAAAAAAATAACAGCATATGTTGACTATTCACAGCATGCAGGTGTCGCACTAAGCCCTTAAGCAAGAAGTGTCTCATTAAATGTTTATAAAATGTGCGTGCTTATTATTCCAATTGAAAGATGAACTATAGAGGTTTATAAGATTTAACTGACTTACTCAAAATTTCAAAGCCTGTGTGGGAGAGCTAGAACTTGAGCTCATGTCTGTCCATCAACAGCTTAGAAGGGAAGAAAAGGAGCTTAAGATATAACAAACAATGAAGAGATAAGTGTGAGAAAGAAAAGAGGAAAAATACAAATGATATATTAAGTAGACAAAAGACATTTGCCAAATGTTTAAGTAAGTGCTACATGTCTATAAAAATTCCATAAATAAATACTTTAAAAGAGTTAAAACTCATGATTCAGATATGATGGTACATGGATACCATTGCAGGAAAATTGAAGCTAAGGCAGGAAGACAGCAAAGTCTAAACAAGAAAGAAAGCAAGAAAGGCAAGCAAGAAAGAAAGAATGAAAAAAGAAAGAAAGAGAGAGAGGGAGGGAGAGAGAAAGAAAGAGAGAGAGAAAGAGAGGGAGGGAGGGAGGGAGGGAGAGAGGGAAAGGAGATAAAGTTATTAACTGTTTCAAAAGTGTTTACATAGTTTATTTTATAGTCATAGTTTTTGAACATATCCAAAGAACTAAGAAAACTAAATCCCCTAGTTTAATGATTATCCAACAAAATTTAAAAGAACTTTCTCATTTACATCCTTCACTTTCAACTAACTTTGTGATTAAAACTTAATGTAATTATAAGAGTTAATAACCTTAAAGAGAAAAATAATCAAGGTTCCATTTTCATTTCCTGGCAGATTCTTGCTAAAAGAAAATATCAGAAAATAATTACCCCTTATAACATGGGACCTTTTCCATTAAATACCTTAGTTCATTAAAAAAGGAATATATGTAATTTTTGAAAGAAACAGAGGAAATAAAGAGAGAATGAACTCCATTCAGCCTGCTCTATACAAGTCACACACTCATATTGGCAGTGATGTACTTTTCCATTTCTGCTGAGAAGGCAGAAGCATTCACATTTCTGTGCCTAGATCCAGAAGCTAACACTGCTGGTAATCTTGTTGGTCATGTAAAACACAAGCATCTTCTCCAGTATCTGACTTGGACTTCTGTTATCAATCCTCATATGTTGCATTTTGAAGTTGGCTGCTCTGAAAGATTACTAAATCCTCAGTCTCCAGCCACTGATCTCGTCACTGCAGGGTGGCACATGCACTTACGTCATGATAGCACTATTGATGAAACAGTCCCTGTTTATGTATTTATCGTCCAGTCCATCATCCCTTTGTTAAATACTTTCTAATTGTTACTGTATGTTTATAATTCACAGGAACTCTAGGGTCATATATACCTATATTGTCACCATCTGCATTTTAAAGACAAGGAAACCATTTAATAAGATTTCCTTATTTAATGGATTTCACAAAGAGACAAATGGTAGGGCTGGATTGCAATTCTGAGTCTAAAGTTTGAGTTTCTGATCATTGTGAGAAATGCAAGCTGTAAACACCATCTGAAATTCTTCATTGCCAGACCTTGGTCACCCATTTCCTCATTCTTCATTCAAGGCTGACTTCTGTATTCCAGTTAAATTCAGGTCTCAACCCCCAGAGACTATGCCCATCTCTCTCTAGGATTGGCTCATCACACATCCTTCTGTTTGCAGGGAATGATGAAGAGTGAGAGGAATCACAAGACAAAAGAACAAGTAAGGGCCAGTAAGTTGGCTCAAAACGTAAAGGATCTTGCCACCAAGCCCTATGACCCGGGTTCAGACCCTAATACCTACAGCATGGGGGGGGGGGAGAGAACTGATGTCTACAAGTTGTCCTCTGACCCACACATGTGTGTCACGAAATGTGAGAACACACACACTAAATAAATAAATAAAATTGTCATAAAAAGTAAATGTGATTTTAAAAACAATTACAGTAAGTCAAAGAAGCCTATAAAGTCCATGAAGCTGAGCAAGACTTAAAAATAGAGTAACTCCAACTATGTCCTGCAAACTATACCTCATTTTAAGAAAATACATAAAACATTGATAATCTTATTGTTCATGGCTGCAAAAGAAAGTTGACTAAAAATCCATAGGTTATCACATTTCTTAGAAAACAGAGGCAGGTATGATTTTACTGTCAAATTTCTCCATGCCTTAATTTTATTAATTTAAGATTAATACTCTGTAGCCAATTTAAGTTTTCTTAATTAGGAACAAAAATTACTTAATTTCAAATAACCTTGTTCATTTATCTTCATATAGTCAGTGTTTCTGTGTTTTACATTCACTTTACTTAAAACCTAAAAACTGTTCATTTCAAAATTATTAAGTGGGCTTGAGATATTTACCAAGCATTTGCTTTGCAAGTATAAGAAATTTATTTCAGATCTGAGCAACCTTGGCACAGCAGCCTGTGTCTGAAACCCCAACACAGAAGAAAAAGCAGTTTTCTTGAGTTCTCTGGCCAATCTAGCTGAATAGGTGGGATCTAGGCTTAGTGTCAGATCTTGTTTGAAAAATTATGGTGAAGAGCAATACAGAAAGACAACTGACATCAACCTGCAACCTCCAAGTATGCACAGCATGAACAAGTCAACACATATACATACACACACATACCACATATGCACTAAACATCACATACACATACATATACATAAACACCACACACATACACACACACAAATCACATATGCGCTAAACATCACACACACACCACATATACATACACACACATACTACATATGCACTAAACATCACATACACATACACAAACATCACAAACACACACACACACACCACATATGCGCTTAACATCATACACACACACACACACACACACACACACACCACATATACATACACACATATCACATAAGCATAAAACACACCACACATGTACATATATAATACCACATAAACTAAAATGTAGCATACCTCCAAATTATTAATAATGCTATTGTGATTAATTTCAAATTGGGTAACTATCCAAAAGGTTAGTATTTTCAGGGTCAATAATCACTTCAAACTGTTCAACTTTGCCTTATCTCTGTTTAGTAGATAATCTAACTTTAATCATAAAGAAATCATGTATCATCACTTAAAACAATGATTTTATTTCAATTTGTCCATCTACTGATGTCTGCATTTCACTTTCTACTTATAGAAGTTAATGGAGTAGCAGATCGTATCGATTTGATCAACAGCATAAATGCAAAATAATACTGAAATTATTCCAGTTGTGGGTCGGTCACAAAAATGCAGAGAAAGCTCTTAGGAAGCCTGTGAGAGGGAAGGCCCATCTCCATTTCCTGTGTACATCCATTCTCTGGTTTCCAATGCTCTTCCTTCACCTAGACTTCTGTCTTTTGACTCAGCTTCTTTGCCTTCATCCTCATTCAATTAGTCTTCAAATTCCTGACATTATTTTTCTGCAACACTTTTCCTAGAACATTAAATCTTCTTCAAAACACTTCATTCCGTTCCCCTTTGCCTGGTATTCCACATTTGAACAGCAGAGCTTGGCAGTAATTTAAAATGAATCCAACTTCATCCCGTCAGCCTGATATCTCAAGTGGTCTCCTGAGCGCTCTTCTCTATGAATGTTCAGTGTTCTTACTGTGATCCTCTCCATCTAAACGCTGTATCCACTTCTTGTCTGTATGTGGAAATGTCACACTCGGTTCACAACTTGAGTCACATGTAACCTGATTGTTTTGTAGTCTTCAAACTTCACTTGTGTCATTGCTAAATCTCTACTTGTTAGGCTTTTTACATGCCCATGTCTCCAACATATCACTTATCGCATTGAATTATCGTTGATAACAACTTTCTGTGCCTCTTTTGTTAGGTTATGAAATTTGACAGCTCACAGACCCATAGTTTATTACTATTTGTGCACATGCTGCCTAGTGCAGAGCCCTTCTGCTTTGTGCCTTGTAAATTTGCTGCTAAAATGTATGTAATCTACCCAATTTATAAGGATAAAATGAGTGTAACTATGGTGTTTTAAAAATGCACCTTTTTCTTTTAAAAGGATCTGTAGAGATTTTAGAGCTGAAAGAAACCTCAGAATTTCCACCATTTTTCTATAATCTTTCCGGGTGAGAGATGTGCTGATGGTTAGGGTGGACTCACAACAGAGCAAAGTGGTGTCAGAGGCAGAGAAAGACTCGGATCCACCGCTAGGTCATAATGTTATGCCACATCCAGCATAATGTTGTTGTTGTTGTTTTTAAGTAAAAACAGAATAAAAATAGTTTGCTTCCTTTTTCAATAAATGTCTGCAAATACACATATTTCAAATAATGTCCTTAGAATATATGTCACAAAAATAAGTAAATAAGGATTTTATATATACTAGTCATCCAGGCATGATAGAACACACCTGTACTCCAAGCATATGGGAAACTGAGTCAGGATAACCAATCACCATGATCTAAGCCACATAGCAAGTTCAAGGCAAGCCTGGACTCTATGCTGAGGACTTATTTTTTACGAAATATACTGATCAATTTATCCTTTCAAAGAAATCAGATTAACAGCTATTCTCACATATTTGAAACACTTAGCATAATTATCTTTTAATAATTACAACTGACATTTTAATTTTGGTAGACTTGGCTTATTGTAAACAGTCTGTTGTTGGGGATCAGATTTCTTTATAGAATTTTAACATATTCAAATACTTATTAAAATCCACAAGTTTCACCAGTCAATCCTTGGAAATGTTATATTTTATGTCAATCTATGTGTCTTTCAATATATTAAATATTAACACTTTATACACAACTTTAGTATATACCTAAACTTATTTCAGTGCAGAACAGCTTTATAATTTCCAATATTTGAAACTTTACAATTTCCATGAAGTCAAAGATGTCCTATTTTCCTATTTCTTTGTAGATTTTAAACTTACCCATTTAAATATCATTTCTCTCTCTTTCTCTCTCTCATTTTGTCTCTCTCTCAACACACATACACAAACACACACACACACA
>CABHPQ010168148.1:15963-37959 GCA_902168405.1 Peromyscus aztecus | reverse complement strand
AAAAAAATCTAAAAAAATTTTTTTAAAGATATCCTTAATGAGGCAGTACAAAAAATATATACAGGAAAGTTTAAAACTGGGTGATGGAATCCCCTAAAAACTAATCCTAAACGTTGGGGTCAGAGGTTGAATTTAGACTGAAAAACAAAACAGAGCAAAAAACACAAAAACAAAACCTTATCTGCAAATCGGGCAGACTGGACCAGCTCATCAACAAAGACAGATGGACCAGAAATGGATGATTTTAAATCCAAGCCTGAGATGCTGGGCTCCTGGTCGCAGGACTAACTAAGCTTGCTGGGTCTCTTGAATTCCCAGTGGTAGCCCAAATTTGTAGGCTGCAGGTGGGAAGACCAGAGATGCCTCTGTGAATCACTAACTCTGTGTCTGCTAGACATCTCAGGGGAGACTGAGGGAAGGTGAGGGGGGCTCCTGCTGGCTGAGACCCTACTAAGATGTGCTGCTGAAGGAGGGGCCAGGAGTAGCCATGTGTAAGCATCTGAGGACACCATTAATTCTGCTTCTGGGATCCTCAGCCTCTACCTGGAGGGATCCCCAAGATTGTACGAGGTTCCTTCTCCTGCCAAGGGAGGGAGTGGGATGCAGAAAACTCCCAGAAGTTAACAAAATGATTTGTTATTTTCATGAGTATTGGCTGTTGCCTATTAGTTTTGACACATCACTCAACAGATTTACTTTTTTTTTTTTTTTTTTTGGTTTTTCGAGACAGGGTTTCTCTGTGTAGCTTTGTGCCTTTCCTGGAACTCACTTGGTAGCCCAGGCTGTCCTCAAACTCACAGAGATCCGTCTGGCTCTGCCTCCCGAGTGCTGGGATTAAAGGCATGCGCCGCCGCCACCCGGCCAGATTTATCTTTTTGTTTGCTTTTCACTGCTCAGGATAGAAACCCTGGCTCTGTGCATGCCAGGCAAGTACTCTACCACCTAGCAACATCCTCAATCCTAACATACCCTCTTTTGAATCTCAGCAATGCCCAAGGCAAGGTGGAGAGAAATGAGCACACTCTGCTAACATGGATATAAGGTAGCTGCCAGCTGTTTTGAGAGAGGCAAAGAGCTGCAGAGGTGGTGGTGAACCTTCTACCTGTGGTCTGGGGCAGCCACCTAGAGAAGTACTGTTAGTCCAAGTGCCGTATGACCCTACAGCCCTCCTGAGTACTGTGGATGTCCATTCTTCCAGTTAGCCTGGGAAAGGCTAAGGGATTTTCTCACCCTGCTCACTGATGAGTCCCAGTGCTGGGACCTGAACCCATCACTCATGTCCTACACCTATTTTAGGACCTAAAGAACAAAAAGTCTGCTCTGGATAACACAGGGACAGCTGAGGTGAACTCTCGGTGTGAAAATGCTATTTCCTCTATTGGATGGACCCATGCCAGCTGAGTGCCAAGGAGTTTGCTGGGTTCCCTGTTTACCTCTCTCCCACCTCAGACTTGAAATTGAACATTGCACAGGAGACCTTTTGACATTACCTATGGGTGGCGATGAGCATTTTTACTCATTGTCTTAGAGCCCTGTTCTGTGTTCGGATGATATGGGACAGACAAGAAAACAGTCCACCCCGGGAGCTAAAAATTCCACCTAGAAATTAAGGACCAGAAGATAAAGCAGGGGCATAGTGAGCTGAGCATTCTATAGATCTCCCATCTCCTCATTTCCTTATCACTCTTAAAGTTTCAGCCACAGACTGAACAGCACTCTGGGGCAGGCTTTGTATCCCCCTCTCCCATATTTGGATTGAGCCACT
Source organism: Peromyscus aztecus (assembly GCA_902168405.1). Classification (NCBI taxonomy): domain Eukaryota; kingdom Metazoa; phylum Chordata; class Mammalia; order Rodentia; family Cricetidae; genus Peromyscus; species Peromyscus aztecus. Next base: position 36,194 of record CABHPQ010168148.1, on the reverse strand, counting down.
GATGCAAGCGGGAGATTTTGTGCCCCTGATTCCATAGCTCTCTGGAGATTTGCCTGCCCCACCCCATGAAGGAGATCTTGTGAATGGTAGCCACTAGCCTGCTTTCCACTGTTTCCCTCTTCTGCAGGTGCCTTCTTCTTAATTACACCCAGAGAGCACAGGAAAGTGGATGCCAGCGATATTTATTTTCTGCTCTGAGCCAAGCACAGGTAACTCACGAGGGGCATCTTTCTTAATGAGGGAAGAAAAATGTCAGAGCACTGATCAGCCACGATGTGCCCAATGGACTTAAAAATAAGCAAAAAATCACATGGAATTTCATTTTGCATTAGCTGGCTGCATATATGAGATTAGGAGAGTAGGAATTTTTTTGTAACTGGGTGAAAACCGATACTGGGAGTTATCCCAAAAGTGGACATGCCTCCTAAGACACTCTTCTTTGGGGGGGGGGGTTGTTCCATTTAACACCAGCTGGATGAGAGCCTGAGGCAGGAAGATGGCAATTCAAAACACCGTTCTGTCAAAAGCAAAGGCTTTGCCTTCTGTGGCTGTGGGGTCAATGCCAGAGCCCTGGTGAAGTAATTACCCAGACTAACTGGTTGAATGATGGACTGACTGTGTACTGACAGGATTCAGCTCTGGAGCTGGGCACACAGTAGGAGCTCGCCATAAGGGCTTGGTGGTGCTCAGGGAGCCTGGGAGCTGGGAATGAACTCCTGATTGGTTTCACTTAGAGCAACACGGAGGAGGTGTGGAGGGTATGACAGAAAAAGCCAGGATGTGGTGAGGTCCCTAGAGGGAGCTGCCTGGCTCCCTCTGTGTAATGCAGGAGGCAGTGGGCAGACCTCCAGGTTGGGAACAGAGCTGCCTGAGTCTTTGCAGACTATCAGGAATCAGGCTGGAGGCTCACAGGTGAAAGCGGAAGGCCTGTATGCCCTTCTGTACCCTTCTCTACCTGCTCTTTACACCTCCCTCCAAAAGCAGACACTCCCACGCGGATGCTCCCTTCAGCTTTCTGGATAGTTGGACCATGTGAGTACCAAGAAGAGACTGGGATAGGGGCAAAGCTGGAAGTTAGGCATTCCCTGGGCTCTAACTTTAGGGGTCATAGCTCCTCCATGTACCCATTAGACCCAGAGTCTGCCCCTACTTTTCAAGTCCTCATCATAAGCATGCTTTCATTTCTGCTGGGTCCTGGAAGCTACAGGGACATCCTGGGCTTCTAACCCCTAAGAGGAAAAAAGGAGCCATATTTGGACAAGAGAGGATCTTGTCTCTAAGAAGCACTACCCTGCCCAAATGTCAAAGGACACCCTCAGGAACAGAGCATGGCCTCTTTTGGAAGGCAGCAAGCAGCATAGACCTTAGTGGTCTCAGCCTCTTCCATGTACCTGAGTTGTTTGATGAATGTGTCCCTAGGCTCGACTGCAGCTGTCCCCAGAGGACAGCTCTCAAGATAAATAAATAAAGTCTTCTCTGATGGTACATGCCGGTGTCCGGGCTCCAAGGCCTATTTTTAGAATGTAGGGCAATTTTCTCCCAGAATAGACAAGACAGCTAATCCAGGAGGGAGGCTTGAGAGAGATGAAGACGTCGAGTCTAGATATGAATTAGTTGTGAGTATATTATTTGAAGAAATGTTGAACAGCTAAGCAAATATTTGATACCTTTGAATTGGAGCCGGCGTTTTCGCAGGCTGAGCACTATGCACTGCCACTGCTGAGACATCCCCCTTCCTCCAGAATGTACCTTGCTGTCACATCCGGCTCTGTAGCCCTCCTTCTGCCACATGCTGAGAAGCCATGGCAGCTGTGTGCCTGCTGGAACTGTGTGCAGTCAGCCTAGCACGTCTCTGGGACAGTAGCTGCTTGCAGAACACTCTCTCTCTCTCTCTCTCTCTCTCTCTCTCTCTCTCTCGATGCTCCAGCCTCAGCCCCTTGGATACTGGGACCACAGGCCTGTGCCATCACACCTGATCACTTTCCTTTTTTAAGAGTTGTTTATTGCCCTTCAATTTATCATCTTTTTAACATTTTTATTACGTTTATTCATTATTTGTGTGTATGCCACAGAGCATATGTGGTCAGAAAAGGAAGACTCTCCTCTCCTTCCATCATGTGGATCCTAGGTATCAAACTCAGACCATCAGGCTTGGTTGGCAAGCACCAATACCACCTGCGTCCTCTTACCATGTCTTATTAGAGGGAGTGAGGCAGTTGCTCCTATAGGGCCACATTGAAAAGGGTCAGAGAAAATGATCTGTTCTATATTTGGACCTTTTAGTCTGTGACCTTGGAGAGAGGGTTTGGAGACAGAGAATAAGCCTTATCTACAAGGCAGGAGGCAGAGTCTCAAGGTTTGGACACAGTTGTGAGAGCTTGCAAACTGGTTGAGAATCAGCTTATAGTTGGAAGGAAGACCTAGGAGACCCAGGACAACCAGTAGGTCTGTCCTCAGAGTGGTAGAGCCATGTTATTAGTTAACCAACCTAGGGGTGGAAGCCAGCATTGGTATCCCCATTTTACAGATGAAAAAAGTGAAAATCCATGATATGACCAGTGAGCACACTCATCTGGTGTGTGTGCCTGTATCTGTGTCTGTGTGTTTCATTCTGTGCCTTGCATATGCCTGCCATCTGCAGTCTATCCCAGTGTTTTATGTCAACTTGACACAAACTAGAGTTAACTAAAAGGGGAGAACGTCAATGAGGAAAATGCCTCCATAACTTCCGCTGTAGGGCATTTTCTTGATTAGTGATTGATAGGAGAGGACCCAACCCACTGTGGGTGGTGCCATCCTGTGGCTGTTGGCCCTGAGGTTTGTAAGAAAGCAGGCTGAGCAAGCCATGATGAACAAGCCAGTAAGCAGCACCACCTCCCCCACCATGGTCTCTGCATCAGCTTCTGCCTTCAGGTTCCCTCCCTGGCTGAGTTCCTGTCCTGAACTTCTTCAGTGCTTGACTGCGATGTGGAAAAGTAAGCCAAATAAACCCTTTCCTCCCCAGTTTGCCTTTGGTCATGGTTTTTCATCATAACAATAGTAACTCTAACTAAGACACCCAATAACAGTTAGCGTGCTTTGACCCGAGGCTTGACCTGAATCAACCCAGCTGATCATTACAAAGGCTTCAAAAGGCATGCAGTTCTATCAACTCCAACTTACAGAATAATAAAAGGGGTTCAGAGAGATGAAAGGGCCTGCCTCCTGCTACTTAGCTGGGGCATACCAAGCTTGCCTCCCATGTCTGTAAACCGACCTTTGTACACATGGCCTTCTTGGGGATGCTTGCTTTCTCACTCTGCCAGGAGAATCCCAAGCAGGGAAAGAGGTGGCAGCGTGGACACTGCTGGCCGTGCTGTGTGATTCGAGAGGCTCTGGGTGCAGGTATGAGCAGGGCCTGCAAGCGCTGATGCCGCACCTGCAGGAGCGCAGCCACCAGATGGCAGCAGATGCCTTGCGATCCAGTGACCGCGAGGGAGCGCTGCCCGGGCCCGACCTGCGGAGCCCACCCGCGGTGCACTCCCGGGAGCTGTGCTGCCAAGGCCAGCAGCTCTGCTGCCCCCGAGACTTCCTCGCCGTCTCACCCCACCCGCCCTCAGCGGGCCGCCGCCTGCTGTTCGCGGCGCGCGCACACTGATTGGCTTGGGCTGCAGCTAGGGAGCCCGACGAGCAATCAGCCCCTGCGGAGAACCAGCGTGGGCGAGCCCTGGGCTGCAAAAAGAGGCTGGATTTTCCTACCCAGGCGGGTTAGAACGTACCCTCCCGCCTGCCCATCTTACATCTCCCCGCGGGCGTCACCCCATTCGTCTTCCGACAGTGGCACATGGCAGACCAGGGCCTGCCGGTTCCAACGCCCAGCTAGGCCATCAAACTTAAAACAGCCTAGGTCTGGCCCGCAGCGCTGTGAATGATGAATGCGACCAAATACATGTAGGTCCCAGGGCGCTTCTGAGATCACTATGGGTACTGGGCAAGGGGTGAGGGAGGTAAGGAGCTGCAGAAAGGGTAGACCAGGCTCACTCGGCGCCCCTGGAGATCAAACCATTGGCCATCCTGAGCCAAACACCATCAGTGCAGAGCCAGAATAGAATCCTCTGGCCCAGAAGAACTGACTGAGAGTCATGCGTGCCCTGGACTCCATTCCATAGAGAGAGAAACCGAAGCAAGGTGGGAACTGAAAGCACGCAGGAAGGGGTAAGTCAAAGAAAGAGAACGGGGCATAGAATAAAAAAAAAAAAGTGGACTTGGACCTTTTAGTCAGTGACAATAGAGATATGTCACAGCTATAGTCTTTAAGGGGCTTTAAAAAAAAAAAGAGCTTCATCCTGAGCATTACAAATCTCACACTAATAAGACCCCTTCTGGCCATGCCATAAAAAGCCCACCTAGCCAAGAGTGCACATGTGCCCAACCCTCAGGACTCCATGCAAGAGGGAGGCTGGGCTACAAGAAACTGGGGACCTATCAGACCTGTACTAATCTACTCCACTGCCCACTTGGTTTAGGACAGCCTAGCCTAGGCCACCACTTTGGGGCAGAAGTTGGGACTTCTCTGGTTGTAATTGGGGAGCCAACTCTACCAATTTTGCAGTATTCTGTGTTCATATTACAAGTCTTCTGTGGTCCTTAGAAAAGGAAGGGCTAGTTGAAATAAAACAAAATACCAGCCCTGAATATGTGTGGTGCCTGCAGAGTCCAAGAGAACAGATTCCCTAGAGCTGAAGTTACATATAGTTGTAAGCTGCCGTGTAGGTACTGAGAATCAAACCTGTGTCCTCTGCAAGAACAGCAAGTGCTTCTACCGGCTGAGACATCCCCAGTACCTGAGTCTATTTCTCTGGGCATATATTAGTTTTCTATCCCCACAATAGCAAATTAGCATGGATTCAGTGCTTAGAATGATGTCTACCTGCCTCACAATTCTATACACAGAATTCTTACTTAGTATTTTAAAAGGCTGAATGAAGTCAAGGCCTTCGCTCCTATCTGAAGGTGCTGGCAAGGATGGTGGGGGAGGGGGACTTTGCCTCTAAATTCATTCATATCTTCATAGGATTGAGGTCCTGTCCTTGCTGGCTGTGAGTTCCACATGGTATTGCTTGCCAGTGGAGCCATAGAGAATTATGTTTGCATGCAGGTGCTAAAGATTTTTTAAAATGGTTTTAAATTTAAAGATGATTTGATAAGATTTTTTATTCCAAATAAATAGATCAAGATGAATGGCTTTTCTTGATAACCACAATAAACGGTCAGGGATGGAAATGGGGAGAGGGGTAATCCCCTACACAATGACCACAAAATCCAGAACTTAAAAAAGAATAATATTACAGACTAGAGCAATGGTGGTTAAATGCACTGGCTGCTCTTCCAGAGGAGCAAGGTTCAATTCCCAGCACCCAGATGGCAGTATACAACTGTTGGCTCCAGGGGATCTGATGTCCTCTTCTGGCCTCCACCAGCACCATACATGGCAGACAGACATACTTGCAGACAAAACATTCATACACTTAAAATAAAAAATAATAATACATCTTTAAATTAAAGAATATTAACCATAAAGGCTCAGTATTTAAAAGGAGACCACTTTCAGACTTTATTCAAAGAAGACTAAAGGAGTGACTTACAGATATACTGTGTCTGGATGGCAAACCGTCTGTCACCATTCTGGTTTTTCTCTGGTTTTTGGTCAGCTCTGATATAGTTACCAATCCTTCGAAAATGATCCCTTTAATTCCTGACTGTAAAGTTTGCTGCCATAGGCACACGGTTGTATGCGCACATGTGTTACAGCAGGTTTGTAGAGGTCAGAAAAACAATTTTGTGGAGTTGGTTCTCTCCTTCCACCTGTACATGGGTTCCAGGAGCCAACTCAGTTTTCAGGCCTGTGGTGATGAGTGCTGTTATGCACTGAGCTGTCTTCAGACTCAATTAAAACACACACACACACACACAAACACAAACATTATTTGTATTCATTTGTCTTTATATTGTTTTCAGTTTTTCTAATTCTTTGAAAACTTTTGTATTTATTAACTCGCTCCTACTGTTGCTTTGTGTGTGGCCTTCTCTACTCTTCTTTTTCTAATCTCCTAAATTATGTAAGCAGGTTGATTTTGGTGGCCCATGCCTGTAACACCAGGACTTGGAAGGCTGAGGCAGACCAAGAGTTAGAGACCAGAGATGGAGAGATGGCTCAGGGGCCAAGAGCAATTGCTTCTCTTCTAAGGGATCTGGGTTCCATTCCCAGCACCTACCCAGTGACTCACAACCATCTGTAATCCTAGTTCCAGGAAATCTGATGCCCTCTTCTGGCCTCCACTGGCATTGCACACACATGGTACACAGGTAAAACAACATACAAATAAAAATATGAGAGGGGATGGAGAGAAGAGGGGGGGGGAGCCTAGGGCTGGAGAGACAACTCACCAGTTAAGAGCACAAGTTACTCTTGCAGGGGACTGAATTCAATTCCCAGTTCCTACATGGTGGCTCACAACTGTGATTCCAGTCCCAAAGGATCCAACACCTCTTCTGGCCTCCACAGGCACCAGGTACACATGTGGTGCACAGACACACATATAGGCAAAACACTCATACACATACAGATAAATAAATAAAATGAAAAAAAAGAAAAAATTATAAGCCAACCTAGGCTATACAGTAAGATCGTCTCTAAAACCTGGAAAGGGGAAAAACTGAAATATTTTTTCTGTTTGTATTTTTTACTGTAAATTTTCCTTTGATTGAAACTTTGCCTGCATCATTAGGTTTTTATGTAAAGTTGTCATTAATTCTTGTTGTGACCCAGATATTAAGGAAGATGCTTAATTTTCAATGATCACAAGTTTGTTCTTCATGCTTGGGGAGGAATCATTTTTTAAAAAACTTTTTATTTATTCTTCTCTCATACAACATATCTCCACCATAGTTTCCCCTCCACTTCACTCTCTCCCCTGCTCCTGCACATCCACTCCCCACCCAGTCTCCCCCAAGAAAAGAGCAGGTCTCCCCAGAACATCAGCCGAACATGACACAAGATACAATAAGACCAGACACAAACCCTCACATCAATGCCAGGTGAGATAACCCAGTAGGAGGAAAAGGGTCATAAGAACAGGCAAAAAGAGTCATAGACACCCCCACTCTCGCTGTCAGGAGTCCCTCCAAGATACCAATCCTACAACCATAACATGTACGCAGAGGACCAAGCACAGACCTGTGTAGGCTCAGTGATTGCCATTTTAGTCTCTGAGTCCCCATCAGCCCTGGTTGCTTGATTCCACAGGCTGTGCTCTCCAGGTGTCCTCGACCCCTCTGGGCACCACAATTCCTCCTCATCCACAGGGTTCCTCAAGCTCTAAGGGGACAGACACATGGACGACTTCCAACCTGGGCTCTCTCTCTGCCTAATATTTGGCTGTGCGTTTCTGCATCTGCTCTCATCAGCTGCAGGAGGCAGCATGTCTAGGCACCAACCTATGTATATAGCAGAACATCGTTATGAATCATTTCATTGATTTTTTTTCTTTTCTTTTCTTTTTTTCTGCCAGTAGTGTTTGGTTTTACCCTCGGTCTCTGGACTATCCAGCCTCCAGTTTCTGGACATCCAGTGTGGGAGTCCAGCTCCCACTTTTTGAAGGGTTCTTAGGTGAAGGAGAGGGGAATGAGGAACTATCAGATAGAAAGAGAGACCTAGACCATGAGAAGAAAGTCAGAGACACAGGATAGCTTCGTGAAGGCCTGGGTCAATACCCAACAGTCTCATCCTTTATTGAAAAAGGCTTTTTATAAATGCCAAGGGGAGAGGCAAAAGACCTCCTCCTTGCAAGATCAAAGAATACTGTACAGCCAAGTGTAGACCCTCCAAACACCTGGTAAACATGCCCATGACCAAATCATCTCCTTACACAGCCCTGCTGGATAAAGCAAGCTCAGATTCTCTAACCCTGAGTAAGGTCTCACTAAATAGCTTCTGTGGGCTCCCACAGTACAGGCAGTGTTGGACATGGGTCCTCTCATTGCTGACATGGGCTTCAAATTAGACCACTTCCACAAGTTCTGCACCACTATTGCCTCAGTACATCTTGCAGGCAAGGCAGAGTGTAGGTCGAAGGTTTTGTAGCAGGGTTGGTGTCCTAGTCCCACCACTGGAAGTTGCCTGGTTACAGAAGATGGACAGTTTGGGCTCCATATCCTCCATTACTAGGAGTCCTCGCTAGAATCACCTTCATAGATTCCGGAGAGTTCCCACTGCACTAGGTTTCCACATCACCCCACACAAATGCCCCCCAATTCTAGGCATCTACCAGTAGTCTCTCCCTCTATCCCTCCAACCCCTACCTCATTCCACCTCTTCCCATCCCCATGTGCCCCCAGTCTACCCACAAAATCTATTCTATTTCCTCTTCCCAGGGAGATCCATGTGTTCCCCCTAGGGCCATCCTTGTTACTTAGCCTCTCTGGGTCTGTGGATTGTAGCGTGATTATCATTTACTTAACAGCTAATATCCACTTATGAGTGAGCACATACCATGTTTGTTTTTTGTGGGTCTGCGTTACCTAACTCAGGATGACATTATTCAAATCCTACATCTTTGTTCACCAGGGTCTTCTACTTTCTAAAAGAAATAAAGGACACTGCCATTATCCAAGGCTGTTGTACTGAGAGACAAAGCTAAGATTCCTTGAAGTGAATCCACTTGGGGAGTTTCATACACAATGTAAATAAAAAATTATTAATACTGAATGCTGAGAGATGAAAACAAATATTATGGAAAACATTTATAATCCAATATTTACTAAAGGTGATAGCTTTTAATTTATGTTTATGAGCACTTGGGCTCCATGTATGTATGTACATCATGTATGTGCAGTGCCCATGAAGGCCAGAAGGGGGCATCAGATCCCCTGGAACTGGAGTTATAAATAGTTATGAGCTTCTTTGTGGTTGCTGGAAATCAAACTCAGGTTCCTTGTAAGTGCATTAAGTGCTCTTAACTGCTGAATCAGCTCTCTGGCCCCAAGACCCACTTCTTGAAGAGATCATCTAAGCCTCTGAGGACCTATGTCAAACTAGACATAGATGGATCAATCCCTCCCTACAGTGTCCTGCCTTCAGGATGCTTCTCTTACCTTTCAAAGCCATTATCTTCTTTGCTTCCTTTCCCTTGGTGATGCTCCTTCCATCCCTCCCTTTGGCGACTGTATTGTTCAGAACTGATCCCCAGGTCAGGATCTGCTCTCTCTCACCGAGTCCCAGTCCACCTCGTTGGGGATGTAGCACTTCCCCAGCCTTGTCTTCAGACAGAATACAGATTCAGCATGCTTTGAAAACTCTGGTGTCTTAGTTAAGTTTCTTTTTTTTTTTTTTTTTTTGAGACAGGGTTTCTCTAGCTTTGTGCCTTTCCTGGAACTCACTCTGTAGCCTAGGCTGGCCTCGAACTCACAGAGATCTACCTGCTTCTACCTCCCGAGTGCTGGTATTAAAGGCGTGCACCACTACCACCCAGCTCTTAGTTAGGTTTCTATTGATGTGATAAAACACCATGACCAAAAGCAACTTGGGAAGGAAAGGGTATATTTCACTTCCACTTCTACATCACATCACAGTCTATCATCAAAAAAAAGTCAGGGAAGGAACTCAAGTAGGATCTGATACAGAGGCCATTGAAGACTGCTCTTTACTGGCTTGCTCTTCATGGTTTGTTCAGCCTGCCTTTGTTACAGAGTTCAAAACCACTGAGAATAGACCACAAACTCACTCCAAATTATAATTAGATGAATGTATTAATACTGCTAACAGGACAAGAGCCTTAAAGCCAAATCAAAGGTGTGCCACCCAGAAGGGGCTAAGAGAAGGACTTTAAAGGTGGAGCTCATGATTACATCATCTCTGTGGAATTTGCAGCTGCATGAAAAAGTGCTTTACTCCCCTCAGCTGGTGAGTAGCTGTCTCTCTCCCCCTGGTACACAGCGATAAATGGGTTTACAAAACCCAGAACAAGCAGTTAATTATTTCACAGCAGTTACATCATTCTGGGGAGGGGACAAGGGGAGCAAAGAGTCAGAGTTGCTTTGAACTTATTTTTAAGAAATTTAGAATGGGTGCCTAGCACAAAAATGGAGTTTTCCTAGCCATCACACCTTCTTATAACATCCAAGACCCCTGCCCAGGGGTGGCACCACCAACAATGAGCTGGGCCCTCACACATCAATAATCACCAACCAAAGAAATGCAGCACATGCTTTCCTACAGGCCAGCCTAGCAGGGGCATTTTCTCAATTCAGAATCTCTCTTCCCAAATGGTTCTAGCTTGTGTCAAGTTGACATAAAACTAGCCAGCATGTCTGGCAATCCATTTCCTGGTACGCAAAGGATACCTTGTAAGGAGGGATGACTCTTGGGCCACTGTCTGTGTCACTCAGGAGTCTGATCAACCTGTTATTCCACCTTCCAGGAAAGCAGATGAGAAAGTCAATACTAACCTGATGTTTTTCCCTGACTTGTCTTTTTCTCTTTTTTCCTTTTCTTCTCTTTCTTCCCCTTGTCTTTTCTAAACAAGATCCCACTAACTTGCCCACACTGGCTTCAAATTCACAATTCCTCTGCCTCAGCTCCCTAGGTACTAGGATTACAGATGTGCGCCACCACATTAGACCGATTTTCCTTGCCTTTTAAGTACCCCCTCTTTTGTCTGAGTCTATAATTCTGGAATTACACCAGGGTCTGTCTAAGTATATGCCTTTCTTTAATTAATCCTTCCTGGAACTTTATCAGCCCCTTTAATCAAGTCTTTCTGAACTCAGAAAACGCTCTTTAATTAATTGTTCAACTCTTGTTTTCCCTTTATACATATCTCCCCTTTTCTCTTCTTCTAAAGCCTCTCTCCTTCCAGTGTTAGGTCCCAGGATTTGTCCTCCATCTCTCTCTTGTGCTCTGGTGAGACTTTGCTCCACATGAACCTCCAGGACACCTGCATTTCTCAGCACATCTCATTCTCTGAACTCACCGACTGTATTTGTATTTATTTTCATTCTGTTGGTCTTTTATTATGTTTTTGTTTGTGCTATGATTTGAATATGGAATGCTCCCCCACAGGCTCATTTTGAGCACTTTGTTTCCCACTGCTGGTGCAGTTTGTGGGGGAGGGGATGTAGGACTTTAGGAGGTGAGGCCTTGCTGGAAGAAATGAAGGCTGGGCCTCCAGGGTATATTACTCCTGATTCCTCCCTTCCAGCTTCAGGGTGTGGCTGTTACTGACTCTCTGCAGCATCGTTCTTGCCTTCTCTTCCCTACTTGATGACCATACTCCTGGAAACTAAATTAAGATGAATCGCTCCCTCCCATGGCTGCTGTTGATTGTAGGTCCCCTGGAATGTGAAGTGGAGCCTCTCAGCAGGACTGTAGAGAATTATCCTGATTGTGATTCGGTTGTAATGGGAAGATCCTCCCACTCTGGGTGAGCACATTCCCTGTGCAGGGGATTCTGGACTGTGTAAAATGGAGAGAATGTGTTGGGAGCAGTACGCATTTTTTGCTCTCTTCTGACCGTGGATGTGGTGTAGCCAACTGCTTCAAGCTCTTGCTGCCTTAACTTCACTGCAGTAACAGACGATACCTTAAACTGTGAGCTAATATGAACGCTTCCTCCTGAGTTGCTTTTGTCAGGGTGTGTTATCACAGCAAAAAGAAGAAAGACATTCCTATAGGTGGTTGTTGTCAAGTACTCAGTCACAGCTACACAAAACACACTAATACAGTTAGGGCTTTGAGACAGAGTTTCCCTATGTAACAACTCTGGGTAGCCTCAAACCCTGCACCCTCCATCTGCCTCCAGGGTTACCTCCAGGCTGGGCTGGGCTGAATTTCAAATGGAGAGAAGGCTTCCTGTTTGCAGCTCCTTACTGTCTCAGCTTCCTTCTTGGTTGCTGTAATAAACACTATGGCCAAAGGTAACTTGGGGAGGAAAGGGTTTATTTCAACTTACTCTTCAAGTCATATCCATCTTTGAGGGAAGTCAGGGTAGGAACTCAAGGCAGGTACCTGGAAGAGTGATGCTAACTCTGTATGTGTGTGTATGTGTGTCTCTCTTTGTGTCTATCTGTCTGTCTTTCTCCCTCTGTGTGTGTGTGTGTGTCTCTGCATCTCTCTGTGTGTCTCTGTCTCTCTTTGTGTGTGTGTGTCTGTCTGTCTGTCTCTCTCCCTCTGTGTGTTTGTATCTGTATCTCTCTATCTCACTCTGTGTCTGTCTATTTGTCTCTGTGTGTGTGTCTGTGTCTCTTTGCATCTCTCTGTGTGTCTCTATTTCTCTTTATGTCTGCCTATCTCTCTTTCTCTGTGTGTGTGTGTGTGTGTGTGTGTGCAAGCACCTAATGCTCAGCCTTGCTGTCACAAGCCAAGACAACCTGCCCAGAGGTGGTGGTACAGCCCACAGAGAGCTAGGTCCTCCCACATCAATCAACAACCAACCATGACAGTTCCCCCCAGATACTGCCACAGACCAGTCTGATCTGGAAAATCCTTCAATTGAGACTTCTCAGGTCACTCTTCCTTGTGTCTAGTTGACAATGGAAATAACAAAGGGCATTCACAGTCCCTTTGCAGGCACCCCCAGGGAATCTCCATGAGAATTCTTACTTTTTGGAGACAGTTCACTTCCTTCCTCAGTGCTGTGCTCTCATCTGGGCTTTGGGTTTGCACTTCCTCCTTGATCCCGGGCTCTTTGGGTCAGGTATTGTTTTTTGTTTGTTTGTTTGTTTGTTTTTGTTTTTGTTTTTGGGTGGGGGATGACTTTCCCGGACACCATGTAGGTAGGGTTGTTAATATTTATCTCCTAATGATGACAAATCTACACCACAGTCTTGGGCAGTCTAGCCCTTACAGGACTGGCAATGAGCAAACTGGTAATTGTTCTCTTCTGCCCAGGGCTGGCAGTGTCCTCTCAGGCCACACAATCTGCTAAATTCCATCTTCCAGGGGTGAGGGGCACAGGACAGGGTAGAGGAAAGTACGCACAGGGTAGGAGGCCGTGGAGGCTAACAGGACCCTTCTCAAGCTTTCTACAGCAAGGGGCCTCCCTGGGCTTTGTGGGAGAGGAAGGGCCATTTGGAAGGGAAATCAAAGAGAAAGTGTTGCCCCTCACATTCGTTTGCATGCTGGAATGGAGCCAAGAGGAGACCAGGAATTCCATCAGGAACTGGAAATCCAAACCAGAGGTTTCTGAAGCACATGAAATTACCTGAAACCTTCTAAAATAGATTAACACAGGCCGTATTCCATCCCAGTTAAACCAGGATCATCGAGCTGGAGGCTTCGATGTTGTTAGGTTTCAACCCTGGGACATCAAATGAATGAAAAAAGAAATAAAAAAGAAAAGAAGGAACATGGCTGCTCCTAGGTATGATGGAGGAAAAAGTTGATTGTAGATATATAGCCAGAGGCAGGGACAGGGACATCTGGGAGAGTCCAGAGTGGTCACGATCCTGAGCCATGTGGGGAGAAAGGGGAGGAAAAAGGAAGAGAACAGACGGGAACCAGGTGCAGCAGCCAGGAAACCAAAGGTACAAAGAAAGTGGGCAACCAAAATGGTTGGATTACACAGAAAAGAGCAGCCCAGCCCCCTGGCCTGGAGAGTTCAGGGTAGGGGGCGGGTACTCCAGCCAGGAGGGCCCTGGAATAGGTAGGAACAGAGGGATGCAGGAAGAACCTGACTGCAACGTCCGCTTTGATGTGTTAAGTAGGCACCTCTGCCTTTTGTCCCAGAGTTAAAATCTAACAGGTCAGTATTTTCACTCTATGCAGGTGGATTCTTCCAGATAGTCAGGGCCAGAACTGTTAGGGATGCCTATTGAACCCGTCTGATTTGGTTCAGGAAGATGGTGCGATCTATCCTCTCCTAATATGCTGGGGGATTCACCTGTTGCTGTGGCTTGTATTTAGTTTATCCTTACCAAAACTGATGCGGAGACTTAAAAACTTAGCACAGCCTAGCTGGGAAATACGGCCCAACGGAAGGAAGGTGGGTAGTTAACGGAGGCTATGATCACTGGAGAAGGAGAGCGCCCTCTAGTGGTACTGGATTCGTTACCGCCAAAGTCGACTGACTAGGTTCTGCACAGGCCATCAGCCCTGCCCTGTTCAGCCCTGCCGGGAGCAGCAAAGCCCTCACCAGAAGCCGCCAGATGCGACCAAACTTGGATTTCCCAGCCACCGAGGCTGTGAGCCATGGAACTGGGTTAGAGCAACAGAAAATGGATTAAGACGCTTGCTTATTTGTGTGTCTCTAAAAAAAGTAATCATACTTTTCTCTGTACCCCAGATCCTAGTAGGGTCTGAAAACAGAGTGCCAATATAGAAATGAAGGAATAAAACTGTAGTTAGAAAGTCTGTAAAAATGCAAAACTGAGAAGCCCAGTTTCCTCGTGAGACACTCACACATACTTTACAGGTGCAGGAATTAAGGAGAAACAAAGATTCCCACTGGCTAGAGTCTGGCTGAGAACCCATGAAGTCTATTTTTACTGTCTTCATTTTGGTCTCCTTCATGTTCTTTGCATGTCTGTGCATATGTGAGGAGAGGTGAAATAGAGTGCCCCAGGCTGGGAAGTGGGGATATCACTTCCCACCTTCTCCCTACAAATGCTGCTCATTCCAGGAGTCCATGAATGGGTCTGAATATGGACTGAATGTTGGCAACATTTGTACTTATCACCAAGTATTTATTGAATATCTACTGCATTAGGAAACAGTCCCCAGTATCCATTTTGTGGCTACATCAGTGAACAAAGGAGAGAAGAAAGAAAAAAGTCATCCTGCCATGAAATAACTCTTGAGAGTATAGCAGATGTCTCCAAAGATGTTGGCCAATTGTTCCAACCACAGCAGTCTGTGCCAGGTGTCCCTCCCATTAAAAAGTGAAATGCCCTGCCCCAATTTAAACTACCTTTGACCAATAGAATGTCTTAGAAATGGGCTTGGGCCATTTCTGACTCTGATCCTTAAGATAATTGGCATCTTCTTTTTTTTAATGTATTTTATTTATTCATTTTATTTTATCTCTGTGTATGTGTGCTTGCCTGAGTTTTATGTGCACCAAGTGCTTGAAGGAGCCTGAGGAGGCCAGAAGAGGGCATTGGATCTCCTGGACCCAGAAATACAGATGTTTAGCTGGAATCTCCAGCTTGGGACCCCAATTCTCTCTCTCCAAACCCTGACCTCTCAAAAAAATTGCCAAGTGGTGGCTTCTCCCCTAAGGCTGCCAGGTCCCCAATTCCCACCCAAAGCTTTATAATTGGGCACAAACAAACCCAGTTTGTGGAGGACGAGAGCCATTGCCTCACACCTACAGGGTATTTAAGCCCCCTTCTCTAGAACAGCCATGTGATTTCTCTCCTGCCCTCTTCCCCCACCTCCCTCTCTGGGGGCTGGAGGACTCACCTGGGAGTGCTTTGCTCAAATACAGCTGGTCTTTTACTTTTTAATTCAGTTTGATCTGGCTTACTGCATAGGCGGAGAAAGCTACTATTGGAGTACAGAAACCTATCAACAGGCAGTTGTGAATCATTATGTGGGTGCTGGGAAACAAACTCAGGTCCTCTACAATAGCAGATGAAACTTTCCACACCAAGCTGTCTCTTCAAATAAACTGACACCTTTTAATTTGGTCTCATAGAGCCTGGATCTGCAATAAGAGAAGTCCAAACTTTACTGAGTCAGCTATGCTAGTCACTGCAGCTAAGGTTCCAGACACAAAGCAGTGCCATCTTGGTATCCCAGCCCTATCCAAGCCCAAGTTATGTGGTGCCAACCAACACCATGTAGAAAAGAACCACCCAGCCAAGCCCAGCCACCCATAGTCATTAGACATAGTAAATCACTGTTGTTTCAAGCTCCTAATTCATGTGGTTGCTTAAATCAACAGATAACTAAAATATGAGGGAGTCAGATTGCAAACAACAATCATAAAATATTAATTAATAGTCACCTGACTTATCCTCAGTTATCAGTATTTGTGTTGCTTAGCTTTTTCAACACTGTGGCAAAATACCTGTAAAAACAAGAGGAAGGATTTTTTTTTTTTTGAAACAAGGTCTCAAAAGGTTCTATGTAGCCAAGAGTGACCCTGAACTCCCAATCTTCCCGCCTCTGCTTCCAAAGTGCTGAGATACAGCCAGGAGTCACCACATCCAGCAAGGAAGGATTTATTTTGCTCATGGACTCTGAGGTTTAGTCTGTAGTCATCTGGTTCCATTACTGTGGACCCAAAGTAAAACTCATCATGGCAGATCACATGATGGAACAAAGCCACTTACATAATGAACAGAAGCAGAAACAGACAGGATAGGATAGGATTAAGACAGGACACCCAAGGACTTGCCCTAGACTGTTGGATGGTTCTACCCATATTCAGGGAAGGTCTGTGCAAACACACATACAAACACACCCAACTGTGTGGTCTACTGATCTCCAAGACCTCACTTGATTGAGCCAAGTTGATGATCAACATTAACTATCACATGACCCTCAATTCTTCCATTTAGGTCCATGAATATTATTCTTCTCAGCAAATATCCCCATACCCAGGGCCTTCCCCACCTTGTCTCCCTCTTTGGGGCATAATCACATAATCAGAACTGTCCCCCATGAGTGCAGGCTTTGCACTTGCCCCTATCTCTCAGAGTATCTGGTGCACAGTAGTCTGTGCATTGGGCTGACTCTGGCAGACCCCTCTTCCTTTCTTCCAATCCACACTAGATCACTGCTCACATGGCAGTGCCTCCCATGAGAGGAATGGATGAATGATGATAATTCCAGTGCCTTTTCAATCGTCTATCCATAATACCTCCCTTCTTTCTCTGGCCTTGCCTCCACATTCTGCATCTGGAGGGTACCTTCTGAATAGTAACATCCCCAGAGCAGGGAAGCCCCCTAGCAGTTTGTCATATGGTCTTCTGCTCACATCCATGTGAGGAGAAGCTGCAGACGGGACCAGGCCACAAACAGTGGCAGCGGGACCATAAAGGCAGCTGCTTCTGCTCCACGTTGCTGGCTGCTTCTCACTAAGTTGGTGGTGATGGCGACGCTGCTACTGGAGACTAAGGGTTTACCGCTGCTTGTTCAAAGAACAATTGCCAGGACCATCGTGTTACAAGAAACCATCTGCAAAGGTCAGTTTCGAGAAGTTTGGCAAGGCAAATGATGGGGAGAAATTGCTGTGAAGATATTCTCTTCTAGAGAAGAACGTTCATGGTTCAGAGAGACAGACATTTATCAGACTGTGATTGCTCCAAACCACAGAGGAGAAAAAAAAAAATTCTGCAGGGAACCATGACCACGCCAAACAGTGACTTTATTTAAAGTCTCCAAACAGATGACGTGGTCCCACAACGATGATTCCACACAGACTATGATAAAGCCATTTAGCTGATTAACACCAGCCAAAGATCAGCTTTGGACTACAAACTGCTCAGGACAATTTTGAGGTGGCTAGCTGAAATGATCCAGCCTGACAGACTACTTGAACAAGGACTTGAGACAAGTCCCACACTTTTCCATTATGCAGAGACTGGACAAATGATACAGGACTTGACAGTTAACCCATAAATTTTCTTTTCAAGATCCCCTAAAGATGTCTTTGCCTCCCAGAAAGCAGGAAGTAAAACAGTGCCCACATTCCCAAGAGGTGGGATGGGTAGTTTTTGTCATTTGAGTTATGGATGTTGTCATTGTTTATGATGGTTATCTACAAGTTGTTAATTTGTTAATGGTCAGGGGAAAAAAGCTAAACAAAGGAGATTAGATTCAGGGTTCTTGTTTAAAAAAAAAAGAAGAAAAAGAAAAAAGAGGATATAGATAAGAAGTAGATTGTTGAATCTACTCTAAAAAAATAAAGAAATAAGATAAAAGGTATATTTTTGAATCCACTCAGAAAAGAAAAAAGAAAGAATATGGGTATGATAAGATAAAAAGGTAGATTATTGAATCTACTTTTAAAAGGGAACTACTTGTTTTAAATAGGATAAGTAATGAATTTTTTTGGCTAATTTTGTCAAATGTTAATGGACTGGACATTGTTAATGTATATAATGGAGTTTTTTTGTCTGAATGTGTCAAATGTTCATGGACTAGACATTGTTAATGTAATCTTGACTGTATATATTGTATATACTTATTGGATATAGTTTTTCTTGTATTAGTTATAAGCTTTTTTAAATTTTAGACAAAAAAAGGGGGAATGTGATGATATTGTGTACCCTAATAAACTTATCTGGGGTCAGAACAGAACAGTCACTAGATAGACATAGAGGCCAGAAAATAGTGGCACACATGCCTTTTATCACAAGTTTGAGGCCACACTAGGAAAAGAGCCAGGTGTGGTGGCACACACCTTCAATTCCAACACTTGAGATCTCATATCTTTACTTGGGAAAGACACATGCCTTTAATCCCAAAAAGTGATGGCAGGAAGCAGAAAGGTATGTATATAAGGCGTGAAGACCGGAAACTGGAGGCTTTTTAAGCTTTTAGGCTTTTGAGCAGCAGTTCAGCTGAGATCCATTTGGGTGAGGACTCAGAAGCTTTCAGTTTGAGGAAACAAGATCAGCTGAGGAATTGGCAAGGTGAGGTTGGCTGTAGCTTGTTCTGTTTCTCTGATCTTTCAGCGTTCACACCAATATCTGGCTCCTGGGTTTGTTTTTATTAATAAGACCTTCTAACAATTCGTGCTACACATCCATTCACTCTTCCTGTGGGAACAGAGCCTTTACTTTGCTCAAGGAGCCACCGCAATGAAAGACATTTCAGTGTCTTACTCGACACCCCCCCCCACTCAAACTCATACTATTGGTGAATTTTTATGACAGCCACATTGATGGTTTTAGGGATAGTGTGCATAGCCAAAGCCCATCCAATCGGAGTGGATTCTGGGACATCTGGGCTTCCAATGGGAAGGAAGTTCCTTCCTCCACTGAAACTTCCTTGTGTATGGCTATTGTCAACATGGAGTCCCTTTCTCCAACAGGAAAACAACCAGAAACTCACAGAAGCAGAACCCAAGCAGAGGAGAGCAGCTCTGGAGAGTGGAGTGGACACAAGAAATGGTGACATCCTCAGAACCTGCAGTTCCAGCAGCCATCTGGTCTGCTTAGCAGAGGAGTAAGAGGTATCCTCCACTTAACTTCTCTCAGGCCAGTGGGGAGATGGCTCAGCAGAAAGGGCACTTACCACTAAGACCCATGACCCAACTTCCATTCCTGGAGCCCACATAGTAGAGAGAGAACCTCATCTTGTCCTCTGACCTCCACATATACTCGGAGTCATGGCTGATAACTGAAAGTCACTGGGCCTGATGACATGTTTGTCATCCCAGGATTAGGCTGAGGCAGGGGGGCTGATTTGAGACCAGCCTAAGCTACTAAGAGTTCAGTGTTTAGCCTGTGCTACATTTTGAGACTGGAGAGATAGTTCAGCAGTTAAGAGTGTCTATAACTCTTTCAAAGGACTCAAGTTCCATTCCCAGCACCAACCCTGAGCAGCTGGCTTATAACTGCCTGGAACTCCAGCTCCAGTGGGACCCTCTTCAGGCCTCCTCAGGTATCGCACTCATGTGCACACAGACATACGCATACAAACAAGTAATAAAGTAAGTCTTTTTAGAAATGTCCCAGCAGCTACATTATAGAAAAAAGAAAAAAAATCCCAGTGGAGAAAGGATACTTCATTCCTACTGGAAGCACAGATGTTCCAGGATCATGTTGATTGGATGGGTTTTGGTTATGTGCCCATTTATTTTGTTTGTTTGGTGGATTAGTTGGCTGGTTTTGGTTTTTTCAAGACACAGTCTCACTGTGGAGCTCAGGCTGTCTTAGAACTCACTATGTAGATGCCAGGCTGGCCTCAAACTCACAGAGATCTATCTGCCTCTGCCTCCCAAATGCTGGGACTAAAGGCCTGTGTCACTATACCCAGCTCATATGTGCTCATTCTAAAACCAGTGTGTGTGTCCATAGTGAGAATTCACTGATAGGCTAGGCCTGAGGAGAGTGGAGTAAAAGAATGGAGTAAGACACAAGGGAAGAAGTCGTGGATCCCCAAGCAAGGAGATGGTACTATTTTCCTAGGGAGGGTGAGTGATGTCTACTGAGGTAGGAGAGGAGGAAGCCAGACCTGGTAGTACACACCTGCCATCTTGTACTTGAAGCAGAAGAATCAGTGTTCCAGGCCATCCAGAGCT
>CABHPQ010168147.1:35064-53845 GCA_902168405.1 Peromyscus aztecus | reverse complement strand
ATGCTGCTATTGGAATCTTTAGCCAAGTGAATAGGGACAAAAGCTGCCCTGGGCAGCATTCTGGAAGGAGAACCACACATCCTTGCTGTGCAGGTCCCCTGGAAGGGCCCTGATCTGGACACCTCTGAGAACCAATCTTTCAACTGCCTCCCAATGTCCTTCTGATAAATGACCCATGACTGTTGTTTACATCAGACTTCCTCTCTGTGGCTTGTCATGATACAAATGGATAAAATTGACCTTAAACAAGCTTGTCTCCAAATGGATCTTGCCCAGCTACATTGCCTGGGTACCCAAGGATGCAAAGACACACATCTTGAACTGTTTGAAGCTCTTTGACTTAACAAAATGGCAGCTATTTTAAAAGGAATACTTGTTTCCCAGCAAGTAGCACTGTTTGGGGAGGCTTGTAACTCAGGAAGAGGGGCCTAGCTGGTAGAAGTAGGTCACTGAGGGAGGGTTTCTGGTTCCTGTCTTGCTCTCCACCTCCTGGTCCACTATGATGTGCACAGCCTCTACTGCCTGCCCCCACTACCATGATGTGACATGAGGGCTCTTCATCCCTTTTCTGAAACTGAACCTTCTGAAACAAAACAAACCGAAGTTTTCCCTCCCTTAAGCTGCTTCTGCCAGGCATTGTGCCCATGGCACAGTAAATGTAGCAAATACAGAATTACACCCACACCTTGATATCAGGGTTGCAAAGTGACATTGCACTAGCCAAGTTAGCGGGGAAGAAAAAAATCACAGCCTTTGTGCCAACAATCTACCACTTCGAGTTAATAATATGGTTTAACTAAATAATAACCCAGAGAGGGTCAGTTACTGTGCCTGCTGCCTGATGCTCCACTGGGGAACAATGCCATCAATATCACCAGTGAACATATCAAGTATGACAACCAAAAGTGTCTCCATGCAGTGTCCAATGCCCCTGGGGAACAATATTGATCCTCAGTTGATAAGAACAGCTGTGGACCCAGGGTGACAATTTCCATGTGCTCCTCCCAACCTTCCCCAGCGCCGAAATCTGTGAGAAAATATTCAGCTGACTGCAAAGTGTGGGCCAGTACAATCTTCACTATCGTCTGGAGGTGACAAAATCAGTTCTCTTCTCTCTCCTCTAAATCTTCATTTGTCCTGTCCTGTTTCTTCAAGGATCCACCCCTTCAGACAGCACTCCACCAAGCTGCTCTCCTTCTCTGTCCCCACTACTCGCTCTGCCAGTCCAATCAGGCTCTCAATATCAGGAAACATTTACCCTACAAGATATCCCAGGGCCCGTCTTCAATCTCAGTTGACATTTACAGGGATTTCTCCCATTTGCCAGCTTACCCTGGCTGCACGCATACACATTTGATGTTTCTTTCGCTGGATATTTTTCATCCTGTGTCAATTAGCACAATGAAAGGACTCTAATAATGATGTATGGGCTGGGTGGGAACGGCCTGCAGATGGCCCTGGGAGGGAAGCTGGTTGTTCAGTAGGGCCCAGGCTCAGACTGTGTCCTGCTCAGAACATGCTGGATTCATAATCTCCAAGGTCTCCACAGCAACTCATTTCCAGGCACAATTTGACCATACAGCCGGCCCCACCCACACACTCAAGGAAAAGAAAAGACATAGACTTGCATCCAAAATAGCGAGCAGCTGACTGCTTAATACATAGGTCAGTGGACCCAGAGGGGCCAACCAGATAATACAAAGTCAGTCAGCTATTACCAAACCTAAAGTTAAAATTTGCATTTTTTCCCATTTTTATCTCTCTTAAAACACCTTTTTCCTCCCTCTTAATTTCCTTTCAAACCACTGTATTTTTCACTGAGATGCACCAGGCATTCTGTGTCTGATACACACAAAGCTCTGGGATGGGTGACTCTTTCCCCTTCGGCAAAAATCCCCACATCTAGTTCTAGTGTGGGGAGATGAGGGAGCAACCAGTCAGAACCCACCTAGTCCAAGAGCAGAAGCAGTCTTCCAGGTTAGAAAATAGGCACAATTTTGTTGCCTTCCGAGGTTATAGTTGAAGACAAAATCAATTCATCTTCAGCCCTAAGCCTGAGGGACGAGAAAGACTCCGGTCCCGGACTAGGGGTCGGGGATTCGGGCAGTGGAGTAGGGGGTGCAGTATGAACCCTGTAATTTCTTCTGGGATGCACCAAGAGCAGGAAAAGTTGATAAATTCAGAAACAGCACCACCTGGTGGTCACACAACGGAGCCAGCGAGCATCTAGGGATCAGCTTTTCTCAGCGCTTGAGCAGATAGATTGTATATTTAAAACCGTTTACTCAAAGCTAAAATGTTAGGCAAAGCTTCAGCAAAACTCATGATGGTATATCCTAAAAAGGGTCTCCAAAATGCTGCAAGTGGTATTCTATGTGATTTACTTCACCTGATAGGCATTTTAATTTTTGTACTTTTCTCACTTGATTAAAAAAATAGAAAGAAAGAAGAAGAACATAGATACTTATAACAAATAAAAAACCAAAATGCCATGTTTACCTTAAGGGGGAAAAGAAAGGCGACAGTACAGAGGGTGTCTTGACCCAAAATAAATCAGTAGGCTACTCCTTTGTGCTAACTTTTTAATGGGAGGGAAAGCAAGTCAACGTGGAACTTATGAGCAACACAGGAAAGCGAGGTAGAAATGTCCTAGGAGGGCAAGAACCAACCACAGCTGGGCCATTAAAAATGAAATAGCGTGTACTTACACACCGTCAACCTACAGAGCCCTGTAATGTTTACTCCCTTGAGAGAAGTTCGTCCCCTGGCATGGAATGAAGCCACAAAGCTATCCTATCATCCCCATTTGCCCCCTGCCCAAGATGTACTAGAAGCTATTTATTGCGATAATTAAAACACCAAAGTTGATTGAATATTGTTATGGTATGGCGTACTGTGCCAAGAAGTCTGGGTGTTCTAGCCATTTCACCTTCACAATGGCCACATGGAGTACCCATTACTGTGATCCAAATTAAACAGACATTGCCGCTCAGAGAGCTGACATTGGGCCCATTCACTCATGAGACTGTGACAAAAAAAAAAAAAAAAAAAACCACTATTGTATTTGGCTTTGTATCCACAGCACTTACATGGTGGTGCCTGGCTACGTACGTGGACAAACAAATAGATGCCATGTTAGGAAACACACAAAGCCATAAAAATAAATAAAAGTAAAACTCTTCCACTGAAAGGCACTTTGGTCATCAGCTAGAGTATCTCAGAAAGACTGGTGAATGCGAAGAGCAAAATCCGTTCAGCAGCCTCTTCCTCCTGCCTCTTGAGCGCTTTTCTTTCTGAGATTTAGTTTCCCCATGGTAAATCTTGCTTTGAACATTTTAAGTGGAAATTTCAGAAACAACAACAACAAAAAATGTTTTGTGAGCCATTCTTGCTAGTATAATGAAATCTCAAGCCACTCCACCAATTTCATCTAGGGTGTGACTCTTCCACCGGTCCAGGGTATCCACACAGTATATGCTACCTGCCCACTTGACACAGTGGCCGTTTGGATTATGAAATCAACTGTCACAGTCTCACAGCACTTGTGTTAAAGTCACCCAATCGTCCTTATGTACTTCAAATTGCATCGAACTGTAAGAATATGGGTGTTGCCCTTTCAGGTATCCCAGGAAGAAGCTGTAAAGTACTTCTTTTAAGTGAAAAAAATCTACTCCATAAGAACAGAGAGAAAATAAATTGTTTGCCTTAGTTTCTAAGACCTGTGGTACATTATTGGGTCTTACTTGGACCCAATTCACGAGTCAGAGTTTCATCATTGGTACGTACACAGAGAAAAAGGCATTGACTATAGAGAGTTTGGTTTTATTTGTAGTCCCTGACAACCACAGGGAGTGTTGGGGTCTATCATTTGAATACATTGAGATCACTGGGTAAGGTCAAGTCCTGAAGTGCTCTGCAGGTTGGGATGAACACACACCTGCATGGCATCACTGTTGTGCTGGGAATTCCATTGTCAGTGTTACTGTTCTGTCAGAAGGGGTCTCAGAGAGGAAGAGAGGAGACACCAGCTTGGCATGATTTGGAGAGTTTATTAACCAAAAGCTAGGACGGTAAAGAGTGGTGATCCTTAAATACAACACACTTCAAAATCACCCAGAAGCAGAGGCTGGGTTAAAATTAATGTCCAATTTGAAAGGCAGAGTGGGGTCCCCTCTCCCACACTCTCCCGGGGACTAGACAGCTCCTACAAGGGATCCTCAGAAGCTGCATTAACAGAGGCAGGCTCTGGGGGAGCACAATGAGGCTGAGGTCACTTTTGTGGAAGGGGGTCAGGACGGAACCATTGCTGTCTGCCTCCTGGGCCTGTCTCTTCTCTCCTCATGGTCGCACTCCAACAGAGGACCTGCAACTCAGTCTCCAGGGAAAGAGCAAGATGGCAGCCAATGGGAGCATATCTAAGCCAATAGTTGGCTGAGAGGTAGATCACATGTTTGACCGTAACAGTTTCCATCCAAGAGAAAGTGATGAACTGGAAGCAGCATTAGCAGAAGCTCAGACAAAATAATAATAATAATAATAATAATAATAATAATAATAATAATAATATAATAATAATAATAATAATAATAATAATAAACCAAGAACACAACTCCCTTGGTCATCAAGACTCAGATGCCCAAAGATCCAAATGCACATCATGTCCGTCTCCCAGAATTTGGGAAACCTGGCCAAAGAGGCAGTTGGCAAGGTGAAGACAAACAAGAACTGAGATGAGGGCGAAGGTGAGGTAGAAGACTCAAGTGCAGAAACAGGGCGGAGTGGGGATGTTGAAAGAAAGGCGGAACATGAGCTGATACAGGCTATCTCCCACCTCGAAATCAAAACCATCCATGAAAGAAGTGGTCAAGTATGGCTGTATCAAAATAATTTTGCTCTACAGGGCATCATCCCCCGACAAGTTCTGTCCATTTGCTGAGACAACTTAGCTTCCCAACTAGGCAGGCAGCTCCACGTGAAGTCAAGACATTCCCTTGTGTGGTTCCCTCTCTCACTCCTGTTCCGTTCCTTGGATCCCCAACAAGAATCTGCTGCTTGCCAACTGCTAATTGTGAATTACTGTACAACACATGTTTTTTTAAATCTGAAAGAACTTTGGGGTGTCTTAAATCCCTGAGGAAAATCAAGATCACTAAGGAGAAACCCCCAACATGCCAACTGCCCTCTGCATATTAGTTTTTCATAAGCTTTCCGGTGCCTCAAATTTCACCATTAAAGATTCATTCCTTTGGCTTAAGGCTTTAATCCCCTATTAAATGTAAATCTCCCTGGCAAGCTGATAGTGTTTGGGGAATGAGGTCATACATTAAGTCTTATCTATCACTGACACCTCATTGAAATCGAGTTGACAGTCTTCTTGAGAGCCAGGTTTAATAGGGAGAAGGGAGATAAATGTGAGGGTACTCGGGAACTCAGCAGCAAAGGGGAAGATACTCTGGAGATAGGATTGGAAACTAACATTTATTGAGGCATTATGCTAATAAGAAAAAGAAAAATAGCTACCTTTTACTGACTGCTTAAATGTGTCAGGTTCCATGCTGGGCTCTTTACATATGGGGGGATAATTTACTGAGATAGCTGCATGCTTCTTCTTGGGCTCAAGGAGGCTAGAAAGATCAGGAGGGATTTCCCCTCCTTGTTTTAAGAACAAGAAGCCAAGCCTGGATGCTCGATGACTTGTGGTCCTTCACCTCCCATCTCTGAGGATGCTTTTATGTAATAAAATGCCCAATAAAGCTGATTAGTCCAGGGGAGGAATGTTTTATCTTGTGTCACAAGAAGTTTGAAGTAGGAAGCTCTGGAGTGGGATGTCTCAAGGACTCAGTCTCTTTCCCTTTATATCCCTTCATTTACCAAGTTGACTCTTTCATGGTCAACCACAGTGACACGGGCCAAAATTTCCTTTCTTATGATTAATGATTCTGTCCCCACCCAACTCATATTTTACATTTTTTCAAGATATGTCCATCATGCTCTTGGCCCAAGATAGCAGCATCTGCATTCTGGAAAGTTGGGTAGAAGAAGAGACGGGATGACGGGGGAGGGGGGGAGGGGCACGGGTTGTGTGCTAAAGAATCAGCCACCTGTGCTCTCTACCTGGATCTCTTTGGCTAGAATCCAAGGACATGGTTGTTTCCACTGCAAAGCAGGCTGCTAAATGTCAGCTTTATTCTTGGCATTTCCTGTGCAGCTAGAAATTCCATTGGCACAAGAAAATAAACAGCAAAGGAAACACAGACCGAAGTCTCCTCCAGAGGGTCAACTAGATAGATAAGGAAACTCCAGATCACCTGCTTATTAGGAGGCAGAGGCTCATCCCTGGGCAGAGAGAATCTGTTAGAGAGGGAAAGTCAGAGAGAGAGAGAGGGTAGAGAGAGCTTCACTTTCGGAAGACAGACAGGGGAATGAAGGTTTGGGGCTTTCACGGGTAGAAATGGTGTTCTTTCTGAACACATAACAGAGATGCCAAGGAGTAACAGTCCTGGGAGCACAGGTGGAGAGGTCAGTGACCAGCCCTCAGCTAGAACCTGAGCAGCCCTGCATCTGTTGAGGACAAAGCTCAGAGCAGAGCAGAAGACTTGCAGACACAGCATGGGGCAGAAAGAGCAGCAGTGACTGGAGCCCCTGGGACTGGCATCACCCTCCCCCATTTCTAAATCATAGCATATGTTCCCTAGACACTGTGTATATCTCTGGGGATTGGCAGGGACGCCCCTAAACATGTCTGTGATTGAATTTCTCAGCATCCTAGTTAATGGGAGCCTAGAGCCAGATTTAATTTGATTTAAAACAAGTAAATTATTTTGGCATTCCTTGTGTCGTCGGAATGCTGCAGAGCAAAGTCCCAGCCACTCATTTACATTACTGTCACAGTGGAGCGGCCTCCGAGGTGGTTGTTATGTTCCTCACATTATAGTGGAGGAAGCTGTGATCCCAAGAGCTTGATCATTTATGCGGAACCAAATGGCTTGGCCAGACCAAGATTCATACCCCCTTCTCTCTGATTCCAACGTCAATACTCTTGGCCTGGCGGGTGTCAAAGGAAGAATAAAAAAACTTAAACCGAAAAAAGTCTTCCCACCCCACCCAGAGCACCACTGAGAGCCAGTCAGATCCTCTCCAGTCTGTTTTCTGTTATTATTGAGAAATGCCTGGGCTGGGCAGATGGCAAGCATGAAGACTTCAGTTCTAATCCCTAGAACCCACGTAAAGCTGGACATGGTAGCATGCACATCTGTAATCACAATGTTACTATAGGGAAATGAGAGGTGAAGACCAGAGAATCCCAGGGAGCTTGTGGGCCAGCTAGCTGGACATCAGCAGCAGCAGGGGGTAGTGAGGGGAAGAAATAACTGAGGCCAGGTCATGTACAGAGAAAAGAGGGTCCCGTTCTGGAGTTTCAGGAGTTCACTGTGAGCATCTCCTGGGCTCAATGATGGCCTCAAGTAAGAAAATATATAACAGCCCAAGTGCACAGGAAAGAGACTTACATGGCAAAACAGTGAAGGGGCAGAAGGGACAGCCAATTTTGCTTTACCAAAGCTTGCTTGAGGTCAGAGGGGGCTCTGTGGCACAGTACTCACCTAGCATAAACAAAGCCATGGGTGCCACCCCCAACATTGAAAGACCAACACAAACTAACCATTCTCGGAACTCACTGCACAGAATCAATATTAATCTCTTACAGGGCAGGGTCCCAATGAACTAATGGTTTCCCATGGTTAGACCCTGCCTCCAAGTTTCCACCACCTTGGCACCACCCACTGGGACCAAGCTTGCCCCACATGAACCTTTGGGCTGGGGATGTACCTCAGTGGTACAGTACTTGTCCAGCATGCACAAGGCATTACATAAAGGAAAGTGCCTGAGTGACAGACTTGCACCACATCCAGACCACAGTAGATCTCAGTGAGAGGCCAGTAAGCACACCATGCAGATAGACTTCCAGTTACAAGTGACAGCAGTAAATGAGGGGAAGGGGAATGGTGATACCCACAGCAAATGTGCCAGCTCCCTGCCGGAAGTCTACAGTGCATCAGGCTTTACTTAAGGCTGTATCTCGGTACCTTCTTCCACAGGCCAGGCTTTCTGTGCTGGTCTCAGCCTCAGCTATGTCTCCACATGATGACATAATGGTGTCCAGCAACTCCAGGTTGATACTGTCTAGGTTGATGGTTCCCAGAAAAATAAGAACATTCCCCCCCCCCAATTCTGTCAAATGCACTAAAAATAAGGTTGGGGATATAGCTCCATTGGTAAAGTGCTTGTTAGAGAAGCACAAAGACCTGAGTTCGACCCCAAGAGCACGGACCAGCCCAAATCGCCTTTGGCTAACTCCAGGAATGACACTAAGGTTTCCTCTGACCTCCATATACACATGCAGAGTGTATGCTGTACACACACACACACACACACACACACACACACACACACACACACGTGTGCGCATGCATAGACACACACACACACAGTTATTTTCTTTGGCCTGAGTGAAGTCAGATGCCCATTTCTAATCACAGAAAAAACTCAGAGCAGTGAAGATGACTGGCCCACGTCAGGTCTTCACTCCTAGCTAAAAGCAAGAGCTGATGACTGTCCCAGGAGAGATGAGGGTGAATTTTACTGGCTGATGAGGCAACACATGTAGGAAGGCCATTGCAACAGATGATACCCTTTGGAGTGCAGAGCAATGCAGGCCCAAAGTGTGCACCTGGGCACACAAGTGAGAGTGGATGTGCATGCACGAACACACATGCACACACTGTGAGGCTGCAAAGATCAGCAAGCCAGGCCCCAGCCAGGTCTGTGTGCAGCGAGGCTCAATGACAGGGCTGCCAAGAGCCACTTTCAAAAGTCCCTCAGTGTTGAATGCCTCACTTCTCCTTAACTCCCAGCAAGAGGAAGATTCTCCAGGAAACAGAGCTTGAAAACATCCATTCTTTCTTCCTCTCCAAGTCAGCATGCCGGCATTTGGGGTATCTTCCAAATGTGTGATCATGAAAGGATCACTAAAACACGCTCAGGTGGCACATGCTCACTCTGGACACTGTGGAAGGAGAAGCCACCGTTCTGCACCATCTTCTGCCTTGGAAGTGACAGTATCAGGACATTCCTTCTATAAGTAGGTTGCTTCTATAACCTGTATGCTCATACAGTGGAAATGGTGACATTATGTAAATCAGTCAAATGGCGTCACAGAACGCAAACAACAACTCTTTGTCATTTCCCCCCAAATAAGTGGGTTTTACGCTGTTGTGTGAAAACACAGGCACGCCATCTCCCCAGACTGTCTCTGCCCTTGACAACCAGAATCTACTGTACCCTACCACAGGTCAGGGATGAGCCAATTTTCGAACCCTCACACCTCATTATCCTTAGAAAGTTTCCAAAGATTAGTCCCCAACTTTCTAGACCTCTGGCTCCTAGAACACAAAAGCCATGTTTTCACTAATTAGAATTTTCAGATGCCAGGTCCTCTGAAGAGGGGACAACCTTGACCAAACTGACAGCCATGAATCATGTCATTTGTTGATCTAAAGCCAGTGTGGTCCCGTGTTGAGACTCAGATGGAAGCTTCTACGAACCTCATTCCTGCCTTGTCTTTGTGCGTCTGGCCCCATTCCTCTATGTATTACCTTCATTATACCATGGTCAGTATTTCCATTCAGTGCCGAGAGCTGGTTGAGGAGCTAGCTCAGTTGGTAACATGCTTACCACACAAACACCAAGACCTGAATTCCATTTCCAGGACCCTGGATGGGCAGCCAGCCTGGCCTACTTGTCAAGCCTTCAAATAAAAAAGGAGGCATGGAAATAAATAAGTCCCCTAAAGCTGCTTCCTATTGATGGTGGCACCAGATACACAGGTACCAAGCTGGGAAGATGACCGCCATCCACCTCCACTCCCATGTCTACTCCCACTCTCCTCCTCTAGTCCATCAACAATACTACTCTCCTCATTCTAGACAGTTGTCCATTTGGCTCCCACTGTCCACCCCTGGCGCTGTCACTGCTGGGTGGAAAAGCTTTTCAGTGACCCTCCATTTCCACTCTGTCCTTTCTTTGATCCATCTTCCATATGGATGCTGGTGGGATCCATACTAACTTCAAATCCATCATGCCTTTCTGGGCTTGAAATTCTCCCATGGTCCCATCTCACCCACAGCAGTGTGTCCAAGCTCTTTCAACAAGCTACCAAGGGCATCAAGAGACTTGTGACCCACAGAAACCAGAGCCCCTTCAGCAAGTGGTCCCCTTTGTGTGTGTGACCATGAAGAGGATGAAGAGGGATGAAGCAGACATTGTGAGTGTTCACAGCTTCCTCCCCATTTCTGAAGTGTTCTAGTCTCCTATGGCTCTTTTAACCAAGGCCACAGACCTAGTGGCTTGAACAATGAAAGTTAATCTCCTCAAAGCTGCAGAAGCTGAAAACCTGGGGTGATGTGTGCGGGGCAGTGCTAGCTTCCTGGGGCCTCATTTTCCAGCTGACATGCACCTGCCAGTCTTCCCAATGTCCCTCCATGTTGTCTTTATTGTGTGTGTCCATGTCACATTCCCTCTTCTTACAAGAACAGCACCATCCTGGGTTAGTGCCAACTTTTCACTTAACTGTCTCTAAATGTGGAAGAATTGGTGGTTAGGACTTCAAGAAAGGAATTTGGAGCTTTGGGGCACAATTCATTCCCTACTACACAGTTACCTGGTCATTTCAAATGCCGTTTCTTCCTGGTGGTTCTATAGCCCTCGGGAAGACAGAAGATGGCAGATGGCTCTTTGTTGGAGGCAGGCTCCCGTTGGCTTTCATGAGAACAGAACATGAAGTAGCAAAGCAAGGCGAGCGGAGAAAACACAGCCTTCACCAGCCTGTGGCAAGAGAAGAGGGATTACTAAAGAAAAGTGAAGATGAAAGGTGAGCGTCCATGTTACTGGGATGACGATGAGGTGGGACAAAACAGCTTCCTTGGGTCACTGGGGCTTAGGACTTGGGGTCTCCTTTACTGTTTTTGAGAATATGAGCACATGACTTTTGCTTGACATTTGGATATCATGCTAAAAGTTGAAGAGGGCAGATAATTAAAATAACCCCTGCCTTTCCCCCAGATAGCTATTAAGACAATATGGGTTTGTATATGACCAACCAACATGCACAGCACCTACTGGGTCCTTGGTGAAATCTGCCTTATTTCAGGATAGATGAAGAACAAATGTCTTCGGATGGTAGAATCACATCCAGTATCATTTTGGCAAGATGTCTCTCCTCCTTCCTCAGTGGGTAGGACCTGGGAGCTTCCTTCCTTCGTGGTAACTGCTTTATTGTATTACAAACATCCGCTTCTGGATTGACTTGCACTGGTGTGCATACCACCTGAGCCCAGAGGTTGCATTTCAGCAAATCACAGATATTCCTAACATGGAATCTGGTGCATAGAGAGCGCTGAAATCTAGCGAACTGCCAAACTTCCTCCCCTTGTAATTTCAGTCAGTCGGTGCCAGACACAAAGGCCACCTGGAAGTGTCAGTACATCTCGTCTGTCCCTGATTGGGCAGGGACGAAGTCACCTCAAAGGTCATGGCTCGGGCTGGAGAGATGGCTCAGAGGTTAAGAGCACTGGTTGCTCTTCCAGAGGTCCTGAGTTCAATTCCCAGCAACCACAAGATGGCTCACAACCATCTGTAATGAGATCTGGTGCCCTCTTCTGGCCTGCAGGCATACCTGCAAGCAGAAAGCTGTATACATAATAAATAAATCTTAAAAAAAAATTAAAAAAAAAAAAAGGTCATGGCTCAAGAGAGATGACTCAGCCAGTGAAATGTTTTCTGTACAAACAGAAGGACTCTAGTTCAGATCCCCAGCACCCACACAAAAACCAGGCACAACGACATGTGTCTGTAACCCCAGCACACGTGGAGAGAAACAGTAGACCCCCAAAGCTAGTGATCTCATGAGTCTAGCCAATGAGTAAGCCGGAAGCCAAGTGAGAGACCCTGTCTCAAATAATAAATAGATAAGGTGGGGAGCAACAGAGAGAAAAACACCACTGTTGACCTCTGGCTTCATCCCACATATTCACACACATACATAGCAACCCATGTGCACACATATAGACCACAAAAGAAAAGAAAGGACCATAGCTGCTGCTTAGCTTCATTGACAAGTGTAGCTAGAGTTTTCCTGCCTGGCCCACGGTCAGGATAAATCTCTCTCACCTGCCAGTCCCACAGCCGCTCAGACCCAACCAAGTAAACACAGAGACTTATATTGCTTACAAACTGTATGGCCGTGGCAGGCTTCTTGCTAACTGTCCTTATATCTTAAATTAATCCATTTCTATAAATCTATACCTTGCCACGTGGCTCGTGGCTTACCGGCATCTTTACAAGCTGCTTGCCCTGGCGGCGGCTGGCAGACAGTGACTCCCTCTGGCTTCCTGTTCTTTTAATTCTCTCTGTTAGCCCCGCCTATACTTCCTGCCTAGCCACTGCCAATCAGTGTTTTATTAGCAACACATTTGCCATACAGAACATCCCACAGCACTTTCCCCTTTTTTTTTTCTGTTTTCCTTCTCATTGGTCGTAAACCCAACTATGTGACTGCCTCGTCAGGGCCTGTCTGTGCAGACCTCCAGGTCTTCTATGGTTGGTATTGAGATCAAAGGCGTGTGTCTCCAATGTTGGCTATATCCTTGAACACACAGAGATCTACCTAGTTCTGCTTGCTGAGTACTGGGATTAAAGGCGTGCACCACCACCGCCCTGGCTTTTCCTATGGTTTGCTAATAACTCTGACCTCTAGGCAACTTTATTTATTAACATACAAATAAAATCACATTTCAGTACAAATAGAATACCACTATAGACAAGGGTGCAAGTCTTAGTAACTTCTCTTTCACCATGATGAATATACCTCACAGAAACAATTCAAGGAGCAAAGCTGTATTTTGCTCTCAGTTTCAGGTAATTTAGTCCATCGTGGCAGGGAGGGCACAGTGGAGGGGAGCTGTGTATGGCAGTGAGAACAAGATGTCAAGGCTGTTAACACCATGACAGACCAGAAAGCAGAGTACTGAGAGAAGGTGCCGGGCCACCTTCTAGTGACCCACCTCTAGTGACATAGTCCCTCCAGCTAAGCCCCACCTCCTGAGGTACCCACACCTTCTCTAAACAGCACCACTAGCTGGGACATGAGCATTGGAGACATAAGCCTGTGGAGAGGGTCTCAGATTTAAGCTGTCTGAGTAGTGTGGTCTTGGAGTCAAAGTGGGCTTCTACCATCTATCTCCACCTCTGCTCCAAAGCGAGGCAGACACGGATGCTGAGAGGTCTGCTCATAATGATGCTGACCATCATTATGGGTAGAAAGAGCTGAAGCTAATAAATGATATCTCACAATGGTGGATACTTCTAGAAATATCACGAGTTGTTCTTCTTCTGACAAAACCTATGAATGATAACAGAATTGCTGCAAAGAAAAAGCTTCGGCAGAAATAAAGAGCAGTTCTTGCCTGAGGCTCTGGAGAAAATGGCACAGGGGAGTCGAAGGGTTCACTCTGTCTACCAAACATATTGGTAGAAAATACAACCCTGCTTGGTGGTTAGTAAACGTCACTTCAATAGCTGCCCCTTGTCACTCTAAGATGTCAGGGCGGAGAATAGGCAAGAACGCTGTGAGATGCTGGCTTCCAAACATGGCATGACTCTCACACTCAAAAAAAACCACAGCAGCTGAGGCTACCAGCCAAAATCCCAGCATGGATGGAGCGGTGTCTTCCAGCACCAACCCATTCCTAAGGAGTTATTGGCAGTGGGTAGCTGCTGGGGGAGAGAGAATCATTCTTTCGGGTGTGGTCACTGGTAGGATTCCGATGTTCCAGTGGATGGCCCCATGCCCATAGCCATGCAGGCAGCACTAATTGAACTTAGTGGGTTACCAAAACAAAGAGATGGAATGAAGGTGGGAAGGCTGTGCTGGGGGCGTGTGAGGGAGGTGTAGAGGGAGATGGGGAAGGTTATGATACTTTGTTGTTTACATGTGTGAAATTCTCAAGAATATGGAAAAATTATCTCTGTATTTTTATTACAAAGAAATTATAGTGGATGGAGTGATAGAGCGAGACTTGTTGTCTGGTTAAGGACATCTGCATGACTTCAGAAACTGGGAGAAAGAAGAGGCCAGATTAATGACAGTAGAGAGACCAGACAAACTTTAAAATGTTAATTAAAATGTTATAAGTTGTGCCTTTTCGAAGTCTGTAAAGAGACTTCTCTCAGGAAAAGCAATACCAAGAACTCCTACACATTAAAAAAAAATTCCAGTTTTTGCACAAAGGAGAAATACCACTTAAAACTACAATGGAATGACATTTTCACCTTACCAGAGTGGCAAGAATTATAAAGTTTGATGATATCCTGTAGGGGGGAAGCAGCTCTTTCATGCATTATTCATCAAAGAATAAGTTAGTGTAGTCTCTATGATGAGAAATTTGTCAATACCTATCAGAATTACAAAAAGCCCATGGCTTTTGACCTATCAAACTTGCTTTATAGAAATCTATTCTACAGAAATACCTGCCTAGGAGCCGAAGCATGGTACTAGTCAAGGTCTCTGGAGAAATAGAGACTGGTACCAAGTGGATGACTGGAACTGGCTTTCGTGACTATCATGAGCAAGAATCCCTGCAGAACAGGACGTATGAAAGCTGAGGAACCAAGAAAGGTGTTTTAATAACTGGAGGGACAGATGTCACAGGAATCAGAGTCTGGAGGAACAAGAACCAGGATTCTCTGTCCCAGCTCTAGAGACAGAGAACCTGCCCTGGCTTTTCCCTTGTGCTCTGAGTCCTCAGCGGACTGCAATGCTAGGGAAGGCAGGCTTCCTTATTCAATCCATTGATCTGATCCACCTGCTAATCACTTACACACACACACACACACACACACACACACACACACACACACGCACACACACACAGAGAAAGAGAGAGAGAGAGAGAGAGACAGACAGACAGACAGACAGACAGAGACAGAGACAGAGACAAAGACAGAAATACTGTTTTGCCATCTGTCTGAGCATCCCCTAAGCCAGCCACACTGACACGCAGAGTCAGCCATCACAGTGATAGATGCACATGGCCGCTCATTGTAACAGAAGGAGCCAGTTGGCAGTGGTGTATGCTTTTAACCAGCACTCAGGAGGCAGAGCCAGGCGGTTCTCTGTGAGTTCCAGGCCAACCTGGTCTACAGAGTGAGACAGGCACCAAAACAACACAGAGAAACCCCATCTCGAAAAAACAAAAAAGAAAGAAGAAAGAAAGGAAGGAAGGAAGGAAGGAAGGAAGGAAGGAAGGAAGGAAGGAAGGAAGGAAGGAAGGAAGGAAGGAGAACCTACGTGTTTATTAGTTCCTACTGCATTCACATGGTGAACAGGAGAATTCCCTAGAAGGCTGCAGGCCTGCTAACCTGGAACACAGTGGGAAAAGCAACCAAGCAGACACCCTGCCTCAAAGAAAGTGGAAGGTGAATGACAGCCCCGAGGCTTCCTTTAATCTCCACACGTACATTATTCAAGTCACAAAAAAGCATTAAGACCGAATTTGTGTGCTGCTATGATATCAACACATATTACAGGGGGCAGGAAGGAACGATTACAGAAGGGAAGAAATGCACAAGACGATGTGGGTGAGAGTGTGCGTGCATTTATACAAATGGAGAGCGTAAGGTATGTCTAAATTTTTTTAGTTTTGCTTTGTGTTTCACTTGGCGGGGGTTGTTGTTATTGTTTCCGGGGGTTGCTTTGCTTCTTTTTGTGGTGCTGAGGACTGATCCCAGGCCAGGAAAAAGCAAGGTAAGTACTCTACTACTGAGCTACAAACCCCAAGCCCCAGCCTTTTTATTTATCTCTCTCTCTCTCTCTCTCTCTCTCTCTCTCTCTCTCTCTCTCTCTCTCTCTCTCTCTCTCGTGTGGGCACCTGTGTGCCATGCATGTTATGCATGTGGAAGTCAAAGGTCAACCTCAAATGTTGGACACTCATCTTTCTCTTGGTTTGAGGCAGTCAGTCACTCTCTTTTAACATTTTTTTCTCACTGTGATTGCCAGGGTAGCAGGCCAACAAGCTTCTGGGAATTTGCCCATCTCTTCCTCCCATCTATCTCCACAGACACCCCAGGATTACAGCTACAGATGCTACTTTTATCTAGGTTCTGGGGGTTCAAACTCATATACTCATGCCTGCGTGGTGAGTGCTTAAACCTATTGAACCAGCTTCCCTGCACCCCAACTCATAAACTTGTATTCTTCTTGACGTCCGTGTAGCTGGGATGACAAGCCCAGCCCAGAGTATTTCTTGAAGGTCAGAGTTCTTCAAATGAACATGATTGTTGTGATGTTCATTCACTCTGGAAGCCAAGGCTAGAAAAGTTCCTTTGGCAAATACTCTTATAACTACAAACACCTTTTAGAGCTTTGAAAATATCAATCCAGTCCTCATACTCCACAAATGAGTAAACTGAGGCACAGATTGTTTAGTTACCAGAGCCTACATAGGAATCTGGATCTTTGAGGGGGAAGCCTAGACCAGTCCTGTCTTCATTTTCAAAGTGCCTTGACTGCATGTCCTTGGAAGCTTCCCCACCTGCTCCAATCCCACCCTGACCCCCAAAGAAACACTTCCCAGTGATAAAGTAGAAGTGAGAAGAGGAAGTTCATCTCACAAAGACAGAGGCTGCTTGGGAAGCCAAGTGTGGTCTCCCTAACAGAGCGCTGCACCATCCGCTTAATTCCCATTCATTTGTGGTGCTTATTAGCGTGTCTGAAAATATAAGCTGAGTAATTGGAGCATTAGAATTGATTAATTGAAGTAGGCTTTTGGTGTAAATACACCTGGAGAGCTTTCTCAAGGTGGGATTGGAGTCTCTGCTAAAAGCTTGGAGAAATACAGACCTTTCCACGTGCAATAACAATAGTGGAGTGAACTGCAGGCCATGCAGGTGTCCATGTTCTGTGCCACTGCCAGAGGCCATGTGGATGTGCATGATCCATGCTGCCACTAAGAGCCATGTCTGAGTCTGTGGTCCCACTACAGCCGGTTGATGTCTGTAGCCTGTGTTACCACCAAAGGCCATGCAGATGTCCATGATATGTGCTGGTGCCTGAAACCATGTTGATGTCCGTAGGCTGTGTTGCTGCCTGAAGTCATGTTGATGTGAGTGGCCTACCCTGTCACCTGAGGTCATTTTTGACCTGTGCTCCCACTAAGGGCTATGATGGTATCCGTGGCCTATGTTGCGGCAGATGGCCATATTGATGTCCGTGGTCAGTACTGCCGCTGGAGACCATGCTGAGGTCCAGTCATGTGCTGATACTGGAGACCATGTGCAAGTCCATGGTCTGTGCTCCCACTGACTATAAAGACCAAGGAAGCTA
The DNA here is from genome assembly GCA_902168405.1 of Peromyscus aztecus. Lineage (NCBI taxonomy): Eukaryota > Metazoa > Chordata > Mammalia > Rodentia > Cricetidae > Peromyscus > Peromyscus aztecus. Next base: position 36,408 of record CABHPQ010168147.1, on the reverse strand, counting down.
CTTTTGTCATGGTATGATGACTGCAGGCTCACAGCTGAGAAAGAGGGACATAGAAGGCTTATTTGACAACCCCTACCCCCACCCTCTCCACCTCCCCAAAGTGACAGCCTAGACAGAAAGCCATTGAAGAGAACTCCTAAAAATTATGATAAGGATGCTGAATTGTGGCTTCCCACAGTTGATGGCTTCTGGTGGTGGGTTGCGGGTGGGGAAGGACTCAGTTTTCTTTAAGGGGCTGGCCACCGGGAATTAAACCATGCTCCAGTGAGTATATGGGCAACACATTTGGACTTGTTTCTTCTTCTTCTTCTTCTTCTTCTTCTTATTATTATTATTATTATTATTATTATTATTCTTATTCTTCTTATTCTCCTCCTCCTTCTCCTTCTCCTCCTCTTCCTTCTCCTCCTCCTCCTTCCTCTTCCTCTTTCTCTTCCCCTTCTCCTCCTCCTTCTTCTTACTGGGGGGCCACAAGGGTGGAGGGTGGACCTAGGAGGATTGGGAAGTGAGTGTGATTGGGGTTCATGATGTGAAATTCCCAAATAATCAATAAAAATACTATGAAAAGAAATAAAAGTAATAGTGGGTGATATTCAAATATGAACATAAATGTTTTACACTCCTTCCATCAAAAGGTTAGATATATATCCCCTCCTCCTTCAATTTATAAAAGATAGAAGAAAGGGTTCTATTCTATGTGACTTCTAAGGGTAGATCATAAAAAGCCTTCTACCTGGTGCAGCTTCTACCTGGGCGGTACCTTTCACTCAACCTGAGAGAGAGTGTGAAGATGTGACAGTCAGCATGAAGAGGTCTAACCACCCAAAGGCCACCATGTTGAGAAGAAGCCCAAGTCCCTGGGACAGACCACCGTGGAATCTCCAGTCCCAGCCAAACACACCCTTTGCCTTACTCCATCCCAAGTGACAGACCTGTGAGTGAAGGAGCGAGATGACAATGATTCTGCCCACTAGAATCATTGCCAACCTTCCCAGTCATGGCCCCAGACCAGGCCACCTAAGCTCTTCTTGCCCAATGTCTGGCTACAAAATCTGTGAATACAATGAAGTTTTATTGTCTTTAAGCCACAAAGTTTGGGGTGGTTTGGTTTAGGTGTAATTGTAGCAGGTGACCAAAACAGAATGCATCTTGAATGCCCTGGGCTCTGAGGAGAAAACACGGGCCTGTCTGGTGTCTTGTGCACCGAGCAGTCAGTCACTATCACTATTATGGTAAGCAAGTGTATGGAGTGGTATGGAAGACACACACACACACACACACACACACACACACACACAGAGAGAGAGAGAGAGAGAGAGAGAGAGAGAGAGAGAGAGAGAGAGA
>CABHPQ010168147.1:0-35054 GCA_902168405.1 Peromyscus aztecus | reverse complement strand
AGAGAGAGAGAGAGAGAGAGAGAGAGAGAGAGAGAGAGAGAGAGAGAGAGAATGGTTCACTTCCTGTAGACAGAAGGATATCTACAGAAGTGAAAGTGGCGAGGAGCGGGCTGAGGTGGGTGGCTTCATTGCCACCCAGGGCCATGGCGATGTCAGAGTTCATGGCCCTATTGCAGCCTGTGTTGATGTCCATTGCTCCTGATACCACCAAATGCTGAGAGGATAGGGCTGTAGAGAGTTGGCCCAGCCCCTCACTGGCTCCAACACTAGGGAAAACTGGTCCTGCCCCCCACCAACTGAAGCACTCAAGAGAGGGAGTCCTATTCCTCACCTGGGCAGCACAATAGGCCTGACCCTGTTTGTGGAGCATGAGCGAGCTGGCTCTGAGGGTGTGAGAATGGGAAAGTGTGTAGTACTCCTCTCATTTGCCATGAGGTGGCATGGGGTGAGGGAAAGTTGCTCTCTTCCCCTCACCCCTTGCCACCTGTGGCAAGCTGGGGAGCTGACCCAACCCCTCAACAGCTGTAGCACTCAGGAGAAAGGGCCCTGCACCGCACTTGGGCAGCACAGAAGAGTTGACCCTGTAGACAGGGGCACGGGTGAACCAGCCCTGAGGGCATGAGAATGGAATAGCTGGTACCGCCTCCCTCATCTGCAGTGTGGTGGTGGAGGCAAGGGAAAATGCCCTCCCCCCTTCCCTACCACTTCCAGCTGGCAAGGGAACTGACCCTCCAGTTGACCAGCTGCAGCACTTGGGAAAGCAGGCCCTGCACCTCACCTGGGAAGCATGGTAGAGCTGACCCTGTTGACAGGGGTAGGAGTGAACTGCCCCAAGAATGTGAGCTGGGGAGATCTGGCCCCACCCCTCATCTGCCATATGGTGGCATACCCTTGCTGCCTGTGGGGGGTGGGAGAGCTGGCCCTACGGTCATAAAGAGCAGGAGAGCTGTCCTGCCCCTCACCAGCTGCAGCACTCAGGAGAGTAGCTCCTGCACCTCCACTGGGCAGCACAGTAGAGCTGGCCTGCTGACGTAGGTGTGAGTGAGCTGGCACTGAAGGAATGAAAGCAGGAGAACCAGTCCCTCACCTTGCTCATTGCTGCAAGGGGTGAACTAACCAGGGCAACACCAGAGAGTTCACCCTGGTCGTGAGGATGGGGGAGAGCTGGCGAGCTGACCATCCCTGCAACTACCCAGCCCCAGAACTAGGGTTATGAGTTGGCCTACCTCAACATCTACCCCATCTATGAACTGCTGGGGCACATGAAGGGGCCAGTCCTGCAGACACAAAGCTGCAAGATCTCCATGACACAGGGCAACAATGGGATATCCAACAGTGCGATACCCAAGAGGAGTCCCTGTGAAGGCCCAGCATCGATAGTGTAGCAGAAACCAGAGGCCTCGAACCAGACCAATGACTCTTTGTTATGAACACTTGCAAATAAAGATATATGGATAAAAGGATTTACTCTGTGACTCACTGTGTCACACTACAGCTTCCATGATGAGATCTTTCTTTCTTTTTCTCTCAAATTTTATTTTATTTTATTTGTGGGGGAGGGTTGCAAGGGCAGAGGGCAGATACAAAGGGACAGGGAGATGAATGGGATCAAGATGCATGAGTTGAAAGACACAAAGAATAAATAAAAGGAAAGTTAACATTTTTTTAAAAAAAGGGGGGGGAATCAAGGATAAATAACAGATGGGGGCCTATGTTTCCTGGTTTCTGGTTCTTGATCTACCAGCATGTGAGTGGTCAGCCTCCCTCTTCTGTAGACACGCCTTCTCTGCCGTGCTGGACTGTCCCCTCATTTTGGGGTCTAAAGTAAATGCTTTCTTCCTTAGGATGTTTTTGTGAGGTGTTTGGTCACAGCAGTGAGAAAGGTCACTGGTACACTCCATTTCTAGACCAAAAAATAAAAGGTTATCTGTGGAGTTGTGTTTATCGTTAGAGCCCAGGACCCAGGCCAGGGTCCAAAGCTCATGAGAAGCTCAACCTGTGTTTGCTGGATGGACCATTGCCTCCATCCCACAGGGAGCCCCTCCCTTCTCTGGAGCCTTGAAGACACAGACACTCACCTTCAGAGCTGAATGTAATCACAGAGGTCTCCTGACACCTTCTTCCCCCTGGATCACAACCTGAAGACACATTTCTGGTTAAGGAACTGGGACAGGAGATTGCCACACTTGTCCTTCACCACACTGCCCAAGAAGCATAGTGAGTCCAAGAAGAAGGCAGGATCAGAGGCTCCGAGAAAGAAAGACCTGGCCCCAAATCCCAGCAGGCTACCGCCATTGGTTCTGAAGGAATGGGAGAGATTTGCTATCCTGCATCCCCCACACCTCACCCTCCATGAAAAATGAACAGACTCATTTCCAATGTCCATCTCTCTCATCATGGTTTAAGGCCTTATTGTGGGAGAGAAGCAGAATTAGCTCATGTGTGTTGACTGGCCTTTACACATGCTGAAGCCTAGGAATCTGTAGAGACAACCACAGACTGAAGGGAAGAAGTGGATCCCGAGTCCACAGACAACCACGGACTGAAGGGAAGAAGTGGATCCCGAGTCCACAGACAACCACGGACTGAAGGGAAGAAGTGGATCCCAAGTCCACAGACAACCACGGACTGAAGGGACGAAGTGGATCCCGAGTCCAACAGTTTGTCTCTGGAGAGTCTGTAGAACAGGACTACTGAACAGAAAGGTTGTCACCTTTCTCAGCAATCTCACAAAATACCTGACAGGAGCGACTTAGGAGAGGTGCATTTTGGCTCAAGGTTTTGGGGGATATCAGTTCATCACAGCTAGGAAGACATGGTGTCTGGGGCAGCTCCCCCGGTGGTGGGAGCTTGTGATGTAGTTTGTTCACATCGTGGTTGATCCAGAGTTAGAACAGTCCTGGAAGTGGGTGGGGCTGTAATCTTCACCGGCTGCTCTGTGAGGTTCTGCACCCTCCCAAAATGACATCACCAGATGAAAATCAAGTGTTCAATCACCTGAGCCTGTGGGGGACATTTCAAATCCAAACCATCCCAGACTGTGATTCTCTCTCTCTCTCTCTCCCTCTCTCCCTCTCTCCCTCTCTCTCTCTCTCCCTCTCTCTCTCTCTCTCTCTCTCTCTCTCTCTCTCTGTTTTTTGTTTGTTTGTTTGTTTTGTTTTTCGAGACAGGGTTCTCTGTGTAGCTTTGGAGCCTGTCCTGGATCTCACTCTGTAGACCAGGCTGGCCTCGAACTCACAGAGATCCACCTGGTTCTGCCTCCTGAGTGCTGGGATTAAAGGTGTGCACCACCACCACCTGGCTCAGACTGTGATTCTCAATGGGATGATTTTGCCACACACACCCCCAAAAAAACACATCATCACATCACAAGAGCCTTAGTTGTCAACTAATAGCTGTTTTTGTTTGGTAGGTAGAGTTTAGCAATTCTGACAAATATTTTACCATTTCACTTCATTTCATGGGACATTTTCCTCCCTCTCCCACACACCCCCACCTCGTGTTCTAGTTTCATTTCTGTTCATGTGATAAAATACCCTGATGATAAGGAATTTAGGGAGAGAGGAATTTATTTCAATTTACAGCTCCAGGTTATAATTCATTATTGCAGGGAAATCAGGCAGAGCATAAGCAAGCAGCATGTGTGTGTTAACTTCTCTTTGTTCTTGCCTATGTGTGTGTGTAAGTTCCTGCCTTGATTTCTCCTCTGCTAAATAGTTCAGGACCCCCACTTAGGGAATGGTGCACTCACAGTGGGTCTTCCACATCAATTAATATAAGACAAGCCCTCACAAACATACTCACAGATTAACCCAGTCTAGACAACCCCCACCCCATTGAAACACTCATCCCAGGTAGTTCCAGTTAGTTGTGTCAAGCTAACAATCATGCCCCCAAAGAGTTACCCATACTTAAATGTCAACAGTATTATGATCAAGAAACTTTGGGCTGGGGAGATACAGCTGTGGGGCAGTCCACAAATTCCAAGGAGCAATAGGAACACTAATAGCTATACTAAAACCCATCTAATATCAAAACCCAGAGGTGAGCCCTAGACAGAATGTCTTCCTGGCAGTGCATCTTTATGGTGATATTTTCTTTTGTACCAAAATGTTATTTGTATAATAAATAAAGTTGCCTGGGGGTCAGAGCTATTAGCAAGCCATAGGAAAGCAGGGCAGTGGTGGTGTACGCTTGTGATCACAGCACTTGGTAGACAGAGCTAGGTAAGTCTCTGTGTGTTCAGGGATACAGCCAGCATTGGATACACATGTCTTTAATCTCAATACCAACCATAGAACACCTGGAGGTCTATACAGACAGGCCGTAATGAGGCAGTCCTGTGGTTGGGTTTACAACCAATGAGAAGGCAGAACAGAGACTATATAAAGACTTTAACACAGGAAGTACCAGCTCCTTTGGAGAGGTAGGACCACTGCAGGAGGAAGGGTAAGGTTTTGGCTCTTAGCTCTGACCTCTTGGCTTTCTTCTTTGCATTGGTTCTGTGTTTCTTATTTATAAGACAGTTGGTTACATCTACACATCTTTGTTCTGCTCAAGACTTCACTGCCATATGCTCAAACCAGTATGCCTCTGAAGGCATGAGTAGGCATCCAGAGAGAAAGACATGAAAAGGGATGGCCCAGCATAGGCTATGTGTTCTGAACTGAGAGTGTAGAGCTCTTTATTACAACAAAAGGCAGATGTGTTTAAGTGGTGTCCTCTGGGAAAGTCTGTGGAGAAGGATTGGTTAGAAGGCAGCGGTACCCACTGATGCATCTATTGCTCTCCAAAAGCTTTAACGCTAAAGTAACCCCGACCACCCGCTAATGACTGTGATTATCTGACTACCTATGAGACAGCTTAAGAAATGATTTGTGAATTTAAATTTTAATTAAGGCAGAAGCCCTTGGGGGGCCTCTGGAGTTCAAGCATGAAAAAGGAAATTCAACTGCTAGGGAAGGCTAGGACCCAGAGGGCCCCATGGCTTGGAGAGTGTACGTGTGACACACATCAGTCAGGCTGCAAAAGAGTTTGAGTTTGAGGTCACAGATGGACACTGAGATCAGGGGTCAGGACTGAACAACTTGATGGGACTGTTCACTTGGGTATTCTAGGAAAGTCTTCAGGCAAGATAATAAAAATCAGGAAGTCATCCAAGGTTTCCAACTCTTTCTTTGATTCCAAGCTTTTAAAATGTCCTATGCCACCAACATCACTGAGAGGACCTAGCAAAGGAACTCCTGAGATCTAGTCTCCTGTACATCACTGACACCTCAGATGACCTTGAACACTCTAAGATTCATGTTGAGTCCTGGGTTCTCCATGAGGAACTGATAATTCCCCACTGAGTATCTCACAGACCCTGGGAAGCCTCCACCCTGAGGGGGATCAAGCAATTTGAAAGAGGCAATCCCTGACATCCCTTCACCTCTCAGCATTGCTAAGGAAAGAAAACCCAGCCTGAGGCACATAGCCACATTCTGATCAAGAAAATGTAGATAATATTGTCTCTCAGGAAGTTCAAACCTAATTGAATCCTAAAGACACAGATTCAAATTATTAAGTTCACCACAGATAGTGTTTTGTTTGCCTTTGGTGGTGGTGGTGGTGTTGGTGGTGGTGGTGGTGGTGGTGGTGGTGGTGGTGATGGTGGTGGTTTATAAACACCACATAACATTTAAATTTTGGACCAGTGATGGTTAATCTGTTGTCAACTTGATAAATTCTGGAGTCACCTGGGAGATGAACATCCAACAACAAGTGTAATTTCTTATCCTAATTATGCTAATTGAGGTGGGGATGCATGCCTACTGGAAGTGGTACCCCTTCCAGGGCTGGGATCCCAGGCTGCATGAAAAGGAGAAAGTGAGCAGAACTTAACCACTCTCTACTTTCTGACTGCAGATGTGATGTGACCAGCGGTCTTCAGATCCTGTCACCATGCATTCCCCACTGGCAGGGACTATACTCTTTAAGTTTGAGCCAAAGCAGACCCTGCCTCCCTGGAGTTGACTTCTCATGCCATATTTTGTCATAACAACAGGAAAGTAACTAAGACACCATCTTTGCCACCTTTGAGTACATGATTCAGCAATGTTACACAAGTCACATTACTGCATAACATCACTAGAAATTTTTCATTTCACAAAAACTGAACTTCTATTCATTAAATACTACTCCAGTTTTAATTCTGTCTGACAAAAAGCAATATAGAGGAGAAGGGGGTTTGTTTCAGCTTAAAATTCCAGACCCTCATTGTGGGTGAGTTGCAGTGGCAGGAGCCTGAGGCAGCTGGCCACATCACATCCACAGCCAGTAACAGAGAAATGAATGCATAAATGCTCACTTGCCTGTGCTTCTGTTCAATTCCATTTCTCCACTCTTACACACTTCAGGATGCCCTGCCTAGGGAATAGAGCCGCTCATAGTGGGCTGGGTCTTCCCACATCAATTAATGTAATCAAAATGATCCCCTACAGACATGTCCACAGGCCAACCCAATGTAGACAAGAGCTGATTCTAGGTTGTGTCAAGTCGACAGTTAAAGCTAACTAGCACACATAATAATTTTCTTCTCTGCTCTCCCTGGCAAGCATCATTCTAGTTCTTGTGTTGAAGAGTTTGACTGCTTCTGTCCTTTGGTGACTGACTTTTTTTCTTCTTAACATTCTGTACTTGAGGATTGCTCATGTTGCGTCATGTGACTGAATTTCTTTTGTTAAGACCAAAGAAATTCATTGTGTGTACTGAAACATGATTTCCTCCTTTTCATTTTTATTATAATTAATAATACATGTTAATTGCACATATTAACTGGATTCAGAATTGTATTGCTATATAGAATATGTATTTGGGTGGTATCCACTTTGGGAACCAACCTTTGTTCTCCTCCTCTCTCTCTGCCCTACCCCACCTCAAGTTTCCTTGTCCTTCCCTGGAGGTCTGTCTAATATTTTGAGGCTGTCTTTCTAATTTTTACTATTCTGATTTCCACATAGTGAAACACACATGGCTCTTGTCTTTCTCTGACAGGATTAGGGACCTCAGTTATAACCATTTTCTCACAAAGGCATGATCTTGTTTTTACGGCTGAATAATACTCCATTATACACCACAACTCCTTCTTTTGTTTACCTATTTAAATGTTTTCAATTGAAATAGAATTACACCACTTTCCCTCCTGTATTTCCTCTCTCCATCCCCTTCCAGATACCCTTCCTTAAGCCCTTCCCATGCCCCACCAACTCTCAAGGTGATAGTCTCTCTTTCTATTATTGTCATACACATACTTTTTATGTAGGGATGTGTGTGTACAAATACATACACACATACACACACATACACACACACACACACACACACACACACACACACACACACACACACATATATATACATGTATACATATGGCCTGCTGGATCCATTTTTGGTGTGTATGTGTGTATGGTTTCAAGGCTTTGCACTGGGCAATCAATAAGGGGTACATCCCTGGGGAAGGCTAATTTTCCTTCTCCCAGCAATCATTGCTGCCTGTAGTTCTTTGTCCAGGGGTGAGACCCTGCAAAATTTTACCCCTTCCATGTTAAATTATCCATTGATATGGCCATTGTTCAGGTCTTGCTAATGCAGCCATTTCTAGGAGAGACTGTTTCACCGCAGACTTCCTGTTATTTTGGCTCTTGGCACCTTTCTGCCCTCTTCTTCAATGTCCCCTGAGCCATAGATGCAGGAAATGTGATACAGATGTACCGCTGGGGCTGGGCTCCCCACTGTCTGTTGATCTCTGTACTGTACGCAGCTGTGGTTTTCTGTGATAAAAATCCTTCCTTTACAGCAGAGGTGGAACACCATGATCCTTAATCCATGTACCCCCTGTCTTCGTGTTTAACTGTTATGAAGAGGTCTGCAACGAGCATTTTTATGGCTGAATAACACAAATTATGCACAACAACTTCTTCTTTTGTTTGCCTTTTTTAATGTTTTTAATTGAAATAGAATGACATCATTTTCCTCCTCTCTTCCTTTCCTCCAGTCCTTTCCAAATATCTTCCCTTCACAGCAGAGAGAAAACACCACATTCCCCTGAGGTCTAGCTTTGAAATTGTTGTGGCCATAGATTCAGAAGTAGAGTGCTGGATCACACGCCCTTAATTTCTTGTAGAAACTCCTGGCTGTTTTCCATGGCAGTGGCACCATTTCCTATTCCCACCAGCTGTGCACAAGGGTTACAACCTCTCTGCCTCCTCCCTAACACTTGTCACTCTCTGTTTGTCTGTTAACAGACATCCTAATGTGCTGTGGGATGTTCTGTATGGCAAATGTGTTAATAAATAAAACACTGATTGGCCAATAGCCAGACAGGAACTATAGGTGGGACTAACAGAGAGGAGAATTGAGGGGACAGGAAGGGAAGGGAGAGACTGCCTGGAGCTGCCGCCAGGACAAGGAAAATATAAGGTACCAGTAAGCCACGAGCCACGTGGCAAAGTATAGATTAATAGAAATGGGCTGAATATAAGAGTAAGAGCTAGACAAAGATAGGCCTGAGCTAATGGCCAAGCAGTTTAAATAATATAAGCGTCTGTATGTTTATTTTATAAGTGGGCTAAGGGACCGCCGGGGCTTGGTGGGATACGGAGAGAAAACTCTCCAGCTATACTAATGGGCACAAGGTCAAACAGACAGCTCCCCTCTCTGGGAAGGGACAAGAGAGGCAAGCCCAATCAGTTCAGAACATCTGTCCTTTAACCCAAGCTCTAAAAGGACCTAGCAAGTCAACTGGGTGCAGAGATCAAATGAGACCACAGCTGTGAAAGCGAGCCTGTTAGTGGGGAAAGCACTGTCCACCTACCCAAAAGGAAGCCATAGAAAGAATAAGGGAGTGGACAGGAAGTCAGATGCCAGATTTGGTTCCTCAGATACGCAAGCACAATCACCTCTTAGATACAGGAGACAAACACCAAAGCCTACCCTGTTATTTGATGGAGGACAAAAACAAATCAGATGAGAAGACACGCCTAAAATGACCAGAAGGTATTGCTCCTTGCTAAGAGACAGTCAATACTATTGCCCCATTAGTAAGTGGGGCATGCCACGCCCTGCGATAAGGACCAGCCACTCACTGTCATAGCAAGAGACAGACTCGAGGTGAAGACAGAGCCCTGAGTGCATTTAAATCTCAAACCAGCATCCCAGCAACTGTGGGGTTTTCACAACCTCTTTCATCTCCAGGAACATAATTCACTTTACTCAGCCGGAACATTGAACCTCTTAAGAAACTGCTTTCCAGGATCTCTCTCCTCCACACGACAGACCTGCCTGCCCGGGTGTTCAGCAGATGATAACCACTCTTTCTGTGTTGTTATCCTTTTCTAAGAAGCACGGCGTTCCTGAAGGTGAGTGCACAGCCAAGGATGGTGCAACGTAGGAGAGGAGGAGCAGGGAGAGAGAGGGGAGTCACCTGGGTTTGTATTCACAAGTACTCCCTTCTCAGAAACAAGTCATTTATCAAAGTACTGGAGCCTCGTTTACTGTCAAAATGCAAGGGCTAATTACACTTAAAGAACAATGGGCTACAAGAGGCAAAAAGACAGGGCCTGTTCAATTAATGGAAAAGGAAGGAGGGTCTCTAGCATACAATATTTTGGACATCAGTTTGGAATGGTTTAATTAGCCACTGCTGGCTACTCTGGATTGTCTGATGTTCTAGAAGCCATTAGTCATCCTCAGCTTCTAAGCACAATGTTTCAATTCTCCCATTCAACAAATACTTTTTGGGCACCTGATATGTGTTGAACACATGCTCAACATTAGCGATATAGCACAGTCTAGTAGAAGACGGATGCTTTGCCCTCTATATTAGCAAGGTTCTCCAGAAAATAACAGAACAAAGAAGGTAGATGGACAGACAGAGAGATGGACACATACACACATATACACATGCATATACACAGATAGACAGCAATTTGTAGATGATGGTATATATGTATAAGCATGTACATATATACAGATGATCTATTGATAGATGATAGACATTAATAGATAGCTTATAGATGATAGACACATAGATGACAGATTCATAGATATGAATATACATACATATATAAGTGATACATAGGTAGATGATAGATAAAGGTGGGTAGATAATTGATAGATTATAGATTGTTTGATATGCTAGATACAGAGAGAGAGAGAGAGAGAGAGAGAGAGAGAGAGAGAGAGAGAGAGAGAAGGAGACAGAGAGATTTATGACACAAGATTGCCTTACCTGGCTATGGAGGCTGAGAAATCCCACCATCTACCATTTCTAAGATAAAGATCCAGGAAAGCTGCTAGCATCATTTCAATAGAAGCTTAAATATTTGAGGACCAGAGATATCTGGTGTCATATATCACCACATGATGATTCTGAGGGCCCACAAATCTGTAATGTCACCTTCTAAGAGAAAGAAAAGGTGGATGTCTTCACTCAAGCTAACCCAAGGTTACCTTTCCTCTGCCTTTTTGTTCCATGTGGATTGAATGATACCCACTGACACTAGTGAGGACATTCTCCTCAATCCACCCATCCAAATGCTAACCCCTTCCAAAATCACCATCACGGACACACCCGAAAGAGTGCTGTACCAGCTACCACCACTTAGCCTGTCAAGTTGATTCATGAAATTAACGTTCTCTAAAGGGCATTTCAGACTTACATCTCTACAGAGCTGTAATGTTACCCAGGTCCCTCCTACCCCATCATGGCCTTTATGTACAGTCATTTGCTCTCATCTAAAGCCATCCTGCATCTAGATGTCTCTCTTAGATGACACCTCCAGTATATCAGACCCTGTTGGTTTTCTAATAAAAATATCTCTTGACTCTCTCTACCCCTCTGCAGACTTGTGGCACCTGGACCCAGCTTTTGCCTTGATTATTACAGGTTATGTGAAAACAGGGTTTTATACATCCACATCCTCTTCTCGTGGCAATCCTTACAATATCCAGGGTAATCCTGTTGTTTGTTACTGTTTTGAGACAAGGTCACACTCTGTAGCCCACGCTTGCCTGGAGCTTATTATGCAGCCTGTGTTGACCTCAAATTTATAGTAGTTCACCTGTTTCAAACCTCCCAAGTGCTGGGTAAACCACCACACTTAGCTCAAGGTGATCTAAAAGTTTTTTAAAATTATTTTATTATTATTTATGTGCAAAAGTGTTTTGCCTGCATGTATGTCTTGGTACCATGTGTCTAGTACCCTCGGAGGACTGAAGACAGCATTAGGTTTCCTGGGAGTAGAGTTACAGGTGACTGTGAGCCACCGTATGGGTGCTGGGAATCAAGCCTGGGTCGTCTGGAAGAGCAGCCAGTGCTCTTAATCACTGAGCCATCTCTCTAGCCCAAGGGAGATCTTTTAAAATGTCAAACTAGGTCTTGTTATTTCTCTGCTTGGGGCCCTTTGGCATCTTCCTGTCATTCTCAGACTGGAGCTTCGAGGTCCCAGAATCCCTTTCATGTCCCTGTTTCCTCCACATAGTTGCTGAGAGGAGGAACTTCTAGATTACTCCCATACAGTCTTTCCCTCTTTAATAGGATAACAGAAGACAGATAACCAGGAGAATCTCAGATCTCAATGAAAACAAGACAAGAGTCAACTCCCCAGTATCCAAGAGTGAGGGACTCCATTTTTAAGTCATAATGAAGTCCTAGGACCACTTGACAGGACTCAAGCAGAAGGAACAGGAAATGATGTCCAGCCTCATGCTAAGATAAGAGGAACCCACCGAGGCACTGAGTCCTCATGGGAAATGGATGCCTTGCTTCATCCTTCCACACATGAAGTGACCACATCTGGTGCTCAGTTTCCCTCTTTTCTTCCTACTGGGACCTGAAATCAATCCCTACTTAGCTGTTGCCTGCTTGCAAGTCCCAGTGGAGATGGAAGCATGGCCCACACTCTGCTTCCTTGATAACCAGGCTGATCTGAAGATAGGCACTGGTCTTAAATGACTGAACATGAAGCCTCTGCCTCGGTGAAGGTGGAAATGATGACCTAGCCTTATATTTGTGGAAGTTTAGGCAACCTAGTCTATATTTGCCTACATTCTATATTCCTATTTAGGAAGTATTAGGCTTTCTGTGTAGCTGTGACTTAAAAACCAAGAAAAGCAACTTAAAAAAAGAAAAAACTGATTCTGGCTCATGGTTTTGGAAGTTTTAACCAATCACAGTAGGAGGGTATGGGGAGCAGCTCATGTCACAGCCAAGTAGAGTCGCAACAGAAAGAGAGAAAGCAAGTTATAACTTACAGAGGACACTTGCTCCAACCAGGCTCCACCTCCCAGAGTTCTACCACCTACCAACTGTCTACTTAGATCTTGAGGCCATTGATGGATTAGCCTTTCATTAACTCAGAGCCTTCAAAGCTAATCATCTCTGAAAATGCCATCACAGACACACCTAGAGATGTGTTTCTCTGATCTCCTAGGCAGCTCACAATCCAGTCTAGTTGATTAACCACCTCAGTAGGTTAGGTCTGATGAGATGTTTGTCTTGACACAGAAGAGGTTGGAGGGGGAAAGACTTGAGGCAGGAGATATAAGAAATGAAGCATCGTCAGAAAGGTAGGATTCCAAAGGCATGTTGGAGAAGATTCAGTTGATTGTTGGATGTGACATGCAGGGATACCCCAACATGAACTTCTATCACTGATTAAATTTGACTCAATCATCACAGGCAGCACCCTAGAAAGAATAAGTGGATTCAAGAAACTTCAAATATTTCCTAGAATTCACACTTGTAATTCTGACAATGCAAGGTGGAACTTACTATGTTATTAGTTCACAAAGATGATCCTGCCTACCTCTGATGGGCTCGCCAGTAGGCAATGTATAATGCCTACTATGATTGAGATTGACAGCCATGGGACCACTCAGCCTGTGTCCAGACAAGAGTTGAAAATGTAGATTGGTTTCTCACTTTTATGCTTCTGTCATCAGTTAGGAGATTTTTCAATTCCCAGAGGGTAGAGGCTTCTTGAAAAGATTGTGAACTATGGGCCATCTGCAGCTCTCAAGTAAACAAGCTAGAAGCCAGCCCCTGCATTGGGAGCAGGTTGTTGCTACAGCAAAACTCATGACTCTCCCAAAGTCTCAGTGACTCCTGCCAGGGTCTCTTGCAGTTTGAAAGTGAAAATGTTCCCCACAGGCTTATGTGTTTGAGCCCTTGGTGTCCAACTGGTGCTGTTGTTTCAGAGGGTTGTAGAAACTTCAGGGGGTGGAGCCTCAGTGGAGGATCTGGATCACTGGGGGTGGGTCCTGAGGCTGTATAGCCTAGCCCTACTTCCTGTTCCCTGAGTGCAGATGCAATGTGAGCAGCCAGCCTCCTGATCCTGACACCATAATTTCTTTACCATGATGGAATGACCCCCTTGAGCCACTCACAGCAACAGGAAAGGAAATTAAGATACCCTCTCTGGCTTCCAAGTCTTTCATTGGTAAAGCTGAACTAAATGACCCCAAACTCCCTTGTGGTTTGAAATTGTTCTCTAAAAGGTTATACTAGAATACTGTTTGGGGGCTCAAGCATATTTTTGTTCTTTCTGGAGATATAGGTTAGGTGCATAACTTCAACTTACCAAACACCAGTCTGTCTGTTAACAGACCAGACCCCTGTGACCCACTAAACTGGGACACAAATGAAGTACGAGGCCTAGAGTGGTGTGAGCTGCTGCAGCAGAATTTCAATTCTAAAGACCCTGAGATTAAAAAAATAATAATCTATAAAGTACAAATCTGCCGCACTCAGCTGCTTTGGTTATTTATATGAGCATTTCCTGATTCAACTTGCATGCTCAAATCAAATTTCCCTGGTTTATGCTTCCTTCAGCAATTACTTAAAGGCAGTTACTTCTCTCTGGAGGGACATAGCCAAAAGGTCTATAGACAAAATCTCGTTGACTCAGGGAGAGATAAATGAACTCTAGGCCTGGCTGGGCAGAAGTCACTTTGCCCACCTAAATGAGTACGGATGGGTCTCCTGGCTGTTTTTCAGCCTCACTGATGGAAAGGCACTCTCTAAGGAGGACAGTAAGGTCCATGAATAGAGGAGAGGGTAAGCCTTGTGGGGTGGGGAGCAAGGAGCCACCTTCTCTGCGTGGGGTTCCTTTGGTGGAGATGAGTAAGCTGAGAGCTGCCTCAACTTCAGAGGGATTGAGAGCCATGAAAGGGCCACAAGAAGAGCGTGACCATTTCTGCACCAGAAAGTTTCCGGATCCGTTGATATTCATCTTAAGTAAATAGAGCCCCACAGCAAAACTGCACAAGAGACAAAACATGTTCGGTGCACACTCAACCTGTCTGGAATTCATTTTCTCTATTTACGGGGATTCCCTCAGCTGAAACAGTGTTCACTGTCAATGCATTCACCAGGCTCTGATTGTGGTACGTTTCCCTTCCCATTCACTGGCTCCACTCAACAGACCATACCTTGCTTTGCCTGCCTGACATCTTTTTCTTTTGGAGACAGCACCTTGGCTTTTTCTGGGAAGACAGTTCTTGTGCTGGATAGTTCTATGTCAACTTCACACCAGCTAAAGTCATCTGAGAGGCAGGAACCTCAATTGAGAAAATGTCTCCATAAGATTGGGTTGTAGGCAGGCCCACAAGGCGTTCTCTTAATTAGTGATCGATGCGGGAGGGCGGAGCCCATGTGGATGATTCCATCCCTTGGATGGTGGTCCTGAGTTCTATAAGAAAGCAGGCTGAGCAAGCCATGAAAAGCAAGCCAGTAAGCAGCACCCCTCCTTGGCCTTTGCATCAGCTCCTGTCTCCAGGTCCCAGTCATGCTTGAGTTCCTGTCTGACTTCCTTTGATGATGAAGTCATATAGAAGTGTAAGCTGAATAAACCTGCTGTGGATGTCTTTCTGTATGATGTGAATAGGTGTTGCTCTGATTGGTTGATAAATAAAGCCGTTTGGCCTATGGCAAGGCAGCTTAGAGGCAGGCAGGAAATCTAAACAGATAGGCAGGAAGAGAAAGGAGAGGCAAGGCAGACGCTGCAAGCTGCCACCAGGAGAAGCAAGATGTAAAGGTATTGGTAAACCACAAGCCATGTGGTAAAGTATAGATTTATAGAAATGGGTTAATTTAAGATATAAGAGCCAGCTAGCAAGAGGCCTGCCACAGACCACACAGTTTGTAAGTAATATAAGCCTCTGTGTGTTTGTTTAATTGGGTTTGAGTGGCTACAGGACTAGGTGGGACACAGGAAAACTTCCAGCTACATAAACCCTTTCCTCCCCAGCTTGCTTTTTGGTCATGGTGTTTTGTTGCAGCAATGGAGACCCTGACTAAGTCAGTCCCCAACTGTTTGCACTACATAAACCACAAGCAAAGATGCCTATGACTCAAGAAGTGAATTAGACATGTTACCTAGACCTGGCCACTCAGAACACTTCACTGTCCTAGATATGGAGACTAGTTTGATGGACCTGTGGTCCCATCCCAGTACATGAATATAGATGGAGTTTTTTGTTGGGACTGACAGTTCCCAAATAACCACACAGAAACTTATTGTTAATTACAAATGCTCAGTCAATATCTTAGACTTGTCTTCAGCCAGCTCTTACAACTTAAATTAACCCATTTCTATTCATCTATGTGCTGCCCCAAGGCTTGTTTACCTTCTCTATGAACTTCGCACATTGTTTCTTCTGCATCTGACTTGAGACTTCTCAGACTCTGCCCTTCTTCTCCCTAGCATTCTCTCTGCCCTGAAAATCCTGCCTCGCTAATAGCCAATCAACTTTTTATTAACAATGAGAGCAATATATTTTCAGTGTTCAGGAGGATTATTCCACAGCACATGAATCTTTCCTGGAATTTTTGCTGGAGTTACCAGGGGGAAAGGAAGGAAATTGCCAATAACTTTCCAGGAATAAATGAATAAAGACAAGAACTATTAGGGGAGATAGAATATCTCTAAGAAAAAGATCAGATGTGAACTCTCAGCTGCTGCTCCAGCACCATGCCTTCCTGCTGCCATGTTCTCCACCATGATGCTCATGGACTCACCCTCTGAAACTGTAAGCAAGCCCCAAATTAAATGCTTCCTTTGTAAGTTGCCTTGGTCATGGTGGTTCATCACAGTAATAGAACAGTAACTAAGACAACTGGTGTGACCCATTACAGTAGAGGAAATAAAAGTAGAAGACTTGAAGTCATAAGCTCTGACTTTAGTTCAAAGCAAGAAGAGCTCAATGCAAAGACTGAGTGTGGCAGGATTTTAATCCCATTTCTGCTGCTGACTGACTATGCAATTGTGAGCAAGTCACTTTCTCTCCAAGGCAAAGGATGAAGAGAATCACTGCTCAGCCTTGTGGTGTGCTGAGGGATAAAGTTAAACAATCTGTGTAAGGTGGTTGGTACACAGGAAGTGCTCAATAAGGATAACTTTGGCTTTATCATAATGGTATTATTGGTACTGTTAGAAGAAATCATGAACAGGGAGAGATCTAGAGGAAATTAAGGAATGAAAGGACAAAGGTGGTGCCATTGTGCACAGGAGCCCTGATCCACCAGAAATAAGCAAAGGACAGAAAGAAAGAATGAGGCTGGCACAAGATGGAAGTCGGGAGCTCTCACTGCAAAGCAGGGTGGTCTGAGATCCAGGGAAAAAGAGAGGAAAGGGGGTGAAAGAATTTAACAGGAGAAAGAAGAAAAATGGCAAAGGGTTTAGTCCAGTTGTGTGTGAACTCCAGAAGGAAGCAGGGAAGCCAGGAGGTGGAGAGGAATGGAGCAGAAGTTGGCTGAGAAACGCCCAGACTCCAAAGGACACACTGAAAATGAAACAGAACAGGCACAGAAAAACAAGTCTTAAAACTGGTAGAAGCTATTTCCAAACGGAATTGGAGGTTGTTGATGATGGCTCAGGGTTCCAAGATGCTCGGGGAGCCATTTCTTTTTTTCATCAAGTTCAGCAGTAAAATCTGCCCCAGGCTGATGTGGAGCTGCTTAAAAGTCCTTCCACACAGTGTGCACCTTCACCTATGTCCCTGCAGAAATGAGATGACCCTGAGGCCTGGGTGACGGATGCACTGGGGGAGGGGCTCATCACCATGCTTGCTTCTCATTTGCACAGCATTCTGAATCCCCAAACAGTGGTTTGTGGGGCTTCAGATGGGTGTCTGTGGGCTCTGAGACTGCATACAAAGACAGAAACATATAAAGCCACAAAGCTGGTGAGAACACCCTTGTCTGTCCTGAGTGTTGGTCAACTGATAAGTGCTGTGTACTTGGTATCTCCTTCAATGCTCCCAAATGGATTGGGTCTCACTTTATCCTCTTTTCATAGACATGGCAAAGGGGGTCTTAAAAAAGTAAAATGATTTGTTACCGGTTCACACACAGTGAGAGATAGGAACCAGCTGTGCCCAGCTGTGTGACCCCAGAGTTTCATATCTATCCACTGGGCTATGCTTCCCCTCTGTTAACTTCAGGGGGAAAAACAGCCAACTGGGGTTCCCTGGGTCTGTACCTTGTGAGAACTGTTGCCAGATGTGATTATGCCCCGATGTCACAAGAACTCAGTGTGAAGTCTCATGGCTCTTCTCCATCTAAGTGGCTTGACAAAGTCTCACATTTGGCTGCTGGAATGTCAGACCCATTATTCTCTCCAATTGTGAAAGTATCAACCAAAAGTTATGAGACTCTTGTTCAAAGGAAGAAAGAGAAAAAAAAATTAAAAAGAGCATTATTGTCTTTGAGAAGTAGGTTCACTAGGATGTTTAGCAGTCATGGTATCAATTAAGGTTTTGGAGTAGGAAATACCCTGTTCTCTATAATCTCTATCAGCAATCCTCCTCCCCCCAATATGGACAATTAACACTTTCTAAATTCTCAGGTGAAGTACCATAGAAGTATTCGTTTCCAACTCTCTAAGTCAATGCAAACTTAAAGCCTCCCTCCCTCCCTCCCACCTTTATTTTCCAGAGCTTCATTCACATTAAGTGTATTAGTTACTCTACCTGTTGCTGACAAAAGTGTCATAAAGAAGAAACATTTGTTTTGGCTCACAGTCCAAGGGTGCAGTATATCATGGCGGCAAGAATATGACGTAGCTGCTCATATCGTGTCCTCAGTCAGGAAACAGGGAGCAGTGAATGTTGGTGCTCAGCTCTCTTTCTCCTTCCTGCTCGGTCTGGGACCTACGCACAGAATGGCGCTACACACTTTTAAGTGGAATCTTCCTACCTCAATTAACCTTATGCTAGATAACCCTTCACGGGCATGCCAAGAGATTTGTTTCCACAGTGACTCTAAATTTCATCAACAGTCAAGATTAACCATCACACACACAAGTGTTCTACCACTCAACTTTGTCTCCAGCCCCTAAGTCTGTGCTTTACAGGGATTCTGAAGTGAGGTAGCAGATACAAGTTGAAAGGCATGACATAGTCAGAAAAATACATCCCAGGAGAGAAAATACGTAATCAGAGGAGTGGAGGAATAAAGTAGATGATAGTGACATAGAGAGAACTTGGTGAGAGACAGAAGTGCAAAGTGTGTGAAAGCTCTGCCAGAACGTCCTATGAGGTTGCAAAGCCATGTGACACTCAGGTTAATAAGAGGTGATATGGAGGCTAAAGACTTGGGTCCCTATCCTGCCTTCACTCTGAATTTGATCAAACACTGTTCCCTATAACAAAACAACTGAACACACTCACAGAACATGCAAAAGGAAAACAGTTAACTTGTATGATGTGTTAACGCTTCCAACCAGGCAGTAGTTGGAGCAGTTTGAATGTGTTTTTTGAGAGTATTTATCTGCCCGAACACCAGAAGAGTGCATTTGCTTCGTGCTCTAAATATAGCAGTATCCTCTTTCCCTCTCGACATGTTTTCCAAGACAAAATATTTTGCCTGTAAAGATGCACCAATGCCACTGTTTTGGAGGTTTCTTTGGGTTTCAACAGCTTGGTAGCAGTGTCTATAAGAGGCTGGATGTGGAAGTCAATCAAGATAGGGGTTACTGAGGCTGTGAAACAGACCTAAATCTCACTCATTTGAAACAACGGAAGCTTGTTTCTTGCTCAGGGCCTGCCCAGCTTTGGTAGAGGAAGTAAAGGAAGCTGGATGAGTCTCAATCACCCTGGGACAGATTGACATTGCTGTCAGAGATTAAAAGCTCTGTGATGAAAGTAAAAGATGTCACTCTCCCTCCCAATGCAATGGTCAGAGCTATGCAACTGTAAGGGACCAGGAAAAGAATCCATCCACAAACCCAAAATAGAACCAGAGATGACTGCCCTGAATGATGATGATTCATCCCATGGACAGAGGTGACTAGGTGCCCCAGTAACCAGGTCTTGTGTACAACAGAGAACTTCAAACCCATGGGAGGATCTGAGAAAGATCTTACTTCCAGTTCCCGAAGATTAGGGGAGAAGGCAAGGTCAAGGAGGGAAGAGCAGGTCGTAAAGAAGGAACCTATAGAACCTGGATTCTTCTGTATCACCACAGACAAGGACACAATTAGAAATTTTTGTATATTCTGTGTAATTCCTGAGTCCAAAGAAACATCACTTTTTGTATTGTATGGTTATAAGCTGACTCGTGACTCTGTGGTCCCATCACTAGGAGCTAGCATGAGGTTTCACCTCTGCTGCCTTGGTGGCTACAGAGGAAAAAGAGTCCCACATTGCAGCAGGCATCAAAGAGTTTCTTCCCAAACATCAGTCCACAGATGTGCTGCTAGTTTTTATGTCAACTTGACACAGCTAGAGTCACCTGGAAAGAGTGAATCTTAATCAAGAAAATACTTCCATAAGATTGCAAGCCTGTGTGGCATTTTCTGGATTGGTGATTAATGTGGGAGGGCCCAGCTCACAGTGGGTGGTGCCCACTTATAACCATGGACTGGTGATTCTGGGTGCTGTAATAAAACAGGCAAAGCAAGCTATGGGAGGCATGCCAGTGAGCCACCCTCTATGGCCTCTGCTTCAGTTCCTGCCTCTAGGTTCCTGCCATGATTTCTCTTATTGAGAGACTGTGCTGTGGAACTGTAAACTGAAACAAATTTAGCCATGGTGTTTTCTTACAGCAATATAAACCTTAACTAAGACAATTGGGTACCACAGGGCACATTTGACTTTGGTCTTCATGGTGTCTTCCATTTTTCTTGCAGGTCTGCCATTTCCACAGCATGCATGGGTCTGGGGATACATGACAGTTGGAAGGCACATAGGCTCCCTGGGGCACCACCAGCATCCCCTGAGGCTAGCCACCCCCCCAGGAACACTATAAAAATATTCTCTAAACCTAAAGCCTCCTCTCCTGTCTAGTCTCATGGAATCTGCCCTCCCCACCTTGCAGTTCATCCACTGCCCACCTCTCTCTGGGAGGAGCATCAGTGAGCTCCATCTCTTACAAAAGATAGGTGACTGAGGGAGCAAGCCAAGAGTATCCTGGGGAAGAGCACTTTAGGAGAGGGGCAGAGAATCCTGGGGTAGGATGAGGGTGGTCAGTCCAGATAGAGTAGAGGGAATAGGTAGAAGATGAGAGTGAACTGGTGGTTGGATCTAAATTATGCAAACAGACATAACACCATTGATAATGACTAAGAATTATTCACTACATCCTGGGACAATAGGATGTCATGGCTGTCTCCATTTCACGGATGAGGAAATTGAGTCAGAATAGTCTGATTAATTGCCTGAGCAAGTACAAAGATTGGAGCTCAAAATGTCTCCCAAATCTGAGCATGTGAGCACTACACCATGCTGCCTGTTGAAGACAAGTCAAAAAAGGAGAGGCAATAACATGAGAAGAGCAGACACAGAGTGGAGAACATCCCTTTAAAAGACAGACTGGTAAGAGGTTTGGCATCCAAAACATGTATTTTTTAAAAGAAAACATCAGGGCTGGGAGGTGGCTCTAAGGGTAAGAGCATTTGCTGTGCAAACATGATGACCTGGGTCTGGATGCACAGTACTCACATGAGAAGCTAGGCACAGCTGCACATGGCTGTGGGGGGTGAGGCGGGACGATCACCAGGCTGCGGGCTGCTCACTTAGAGTCTTCATAAGAGACTCTGTCTCAAGGGACTGTGGCAGAGAACTATAGAACAGGACACAACCCAGCCCAGCATTCTCCTCTGGCCCTGCTAGCATGTACAGACAGGCACGCTCACCCACACATATATGGGATGTACCACACTCACATGGGTAAACACACACACACACACACACACACACACACACACACACACAAAATGGACATTCCAATTAAAAATGAGCAAAAAAAAAAATATAAATAGACACCTCACCAAAGATACACACAGAAAACAAGCATGTGAAGAGACATTCAGTTTCACATGCCACCAGGGGTTAGGATGGGACACCTGTTACAATGGCACACCTGTCATGATGGTGGCATATCTGTTATAATGGCACACCTGTCATGATGGCACACCTGTCATAATGCCACACCTGTCATGATGCCATACCCGCCATGATGGCACACCTGTTATGTTGGCACACCTGTTATGATGACACACCTGTCATGATGGCACACCCATCATGATGGTACACCTATTATGTTGGCACACCTGTTATGATGGCACACCTGTCATGATGGCACACCCATCATGATGGCACACCTGTTATGTTGGCACACCTGTCATGATGGCACACCTGTTATGTTGGCACACCCATCATGATGGCACACCTGTCATGTTGGCACACCTGTTATGATGGCACACCCGTCATGTTGGCACACCTGTCATGATGGCACACCCGTCATGATGGCACACCTGTGAGAACAATTGAAACACTGCCAACACTAAAGGAGAAGAGGATGTGCAAGCTCTGGGGCTCTGATTCACTAATGGTGCAAATCACACAGTCCCTGAGGAAGACAGTTGGAGGCCCTTTACAAACGTGAACATACTCCCCCCAGATGGTCCAGCATTCACACATCGTGCTGTCAACCCACAAAAGTCGAAGACTTACATCCACACAAAAGTCTGCACAAGGATGCTTACAGTCACTGTCTCTACAATCGCCCAAGTTTGGAAGCAACTGGGATGCCCTGCCATAGGTAAATAAATGAAGAATCCACAGTACATCCATAGAATGAAATGCTAACCAACACTAAAAAGACACAAACTTCAAGTCATGTTTACAACTAAGCAAAAGAAGCCAATCAGGAAAGGCCATACTCTATAAAATTCTCATTATGTGACATTCAGGAAAATCCAAACTATAGGGACAGGAAGGGGATCAGTGGTTGTCTGAGAGGAGATGGGTCTGAACACACAGGGCAGAGAGAATTATGGAGCTGATGAAACTCCTTGCATGATATTATGACAGTGGGTATATGCCACTCCACATTTACCAAAACCCAGAGGTACACAACAAGAGAGAAGGTTCTGTAGGAGCTGCTGAGATGTGGGAAGCTGTGCATGTTTGGGGTGAGGACATGTGGGAAATCTGCTCCTTCCACTCAGTTTTGCAATGAACCTAAAATTCTCTAAAAACTAAAGTTGATCTGGAATAATGATAGCTGTGCCCAGTGACTTACATCTGTGAACCCAGCACTCAGGAAGCTGGGACAGGAGGATTCAAATTCAAGGCCAACCTGGGCTACACAAATTCCAAGCCAGCCTAGGCTGTAATAATGG
This sequence comes from Peromyscus aztecus, assembly GCA_902168405.1. Lineage (NCBI taxonomy): Eukaryota > Metazoa > Chordata > Mammalia > Rodentia > Cricetidae > Peromyscus > Peromyscus aztecus. Next base: position 12,387 of record CABHPQ010168147.1, on the reverse strand, counting down.
CCTTGTTTCAAAAAATGCCAAATGATGATAGTGGTGAAAATGAAAAAGTAGGGAGGGGAGACCTGACAGCGGGAGACAGAGGCAGATCCACGTATGAAATCTTCCGACAATGAGGCCCTTGTCTTGATTTTTCTCAAGCATTTGTTTTATGTTCCTGCTGGTCGTATGACAGACAACACTGATGAAGGGAAGGGACAGGGCTCCTGAAGGGATGAACTTACATCTCACCTATTCTGGGTGTGTCTCAAGTTCAGAATTCTCAGAAAGTGAACCCTCCTGGACTAAGTAACCATGATTCACCATGCAGGCAGGGTTACCATTCAGGCCACCTAATGAGTCTCAAATACCAGTCCTTGCCCAGTCACATGCGGCCAGTTCATATAACAGCTATGGTGCATTGATAGGAGGCCCCACAGGGGATGTTGGGTCTTAGAAGCATCACTCCCACAAAACTGTATCTTTAAAACTCAGTCTTCTTTACTCCGCTTAGATTCCCAAAGGAGGTATTTGACAGGCACTCAAAGAGAAGCATTCAATTTGAGAAGGAAAAACACAGACAAAGAAACACATAGTTACACAGAATTGGAACAACCAACCCCGCAATTAGATTCAAGTTCCTTTACATCCAAGACAAGGCTCGGCTAGCACCATTTACGTGAGATGCAATTCGGCCGGATCTCGAGTCTTCAGTACCATCTGCTCCCTTTTTGTAAAGCATTGTGATTTTTGTGCAAGCAAAAAGTATAAACAGACCCTAGAACGGTCCATTAATAAGAGAGAGCAACAAGCAAAGGGAAATTTCATCTGCCTCCCAGCTTCTGGTCCACTCAGCATCAATGAGCAAAAGAGGCTTTGATGGTGAGTAGGGGTGATGTTTGGAAATTGCCGCCCCTGCCATCATTTCCCAAAAGGATTGTTTTGTTGGACAGTAGAACTGATTGGCTCATGTTTCTGGCCCAATGATGCCACTCTTGTTACATTTTGGCTAGTGGGATTGGGTTTAGCTTGACCAGCTAAGACCTCAACAGTTCATGCTGCTAACAGTTCCCAAGCGTTACTGGAACGCTTCCCTCCCATCTGTTGCTAGTTGATTATTTTGTTATTGCCCATGATGTCATTATTGTTGCTGCTGTTGGTTTGGCATAACCCAGCTCCGTTCCCTCCACCATGTGCCGCTTATACAACATCCCTGGAAGCAGCTTGGAGAACTTGATTGATGGACAGGATGAGGGTGAATCACCAGATCTGCTCTTCACCACCTGTTCCAGGACCTATCCTCTGCCCTTTCTCAGGGGTATGTGGGCTCTTCTGAGCATTGAGGAGAACGGGGAAACATTGAGAGCCCCAGTGGTCTTTCAATATAAGTGCTCATGAGCTTTGAGGCATGTGATGCTAGACTGGTCCATGTGTTCAATGGCTTGAGCTTTAATGAGAAGAAAGACATCCGGTGCTTGACTGAGAGGTTCTGGGCATAAAGAGAGCTGATTTGAGAGCATGGGTGTTAATATGAATGCAAGACTGGGCAGTAGAATGTGATTTACTACAGTAAAGGGGCACAGCACCCTGCAGGGCATATTTACAAAACAAAACAAGGTTCCTGCTTGCCCACTGCAGAGTCAGGGACTCAAAGCTGTCCTGAAAGACTTTAGCAGAAGTACAGAGGACAGCCACCTTCACAGTAATTGCAGAAGGCCCATTTCAAAATAAAAGGCCTGAGTGGAAAAAAAAACAAAACAAAAAAACCTTAGTGGGATTTGTGGGATTTGTGTAGTGCACATGAAGGACTCCTAAACTACATGGGTACCAGTGGGAAGAGACTCAAATCATGAGCCTGAATCATCTGCACACTTATCTTCAAGCAGCTTCATTTGTACCACCAGCAGGATATGCCAAAGGCATGGGAGGCCAGACTTACCTGAAGCCACTTGACTAACTCTTGGATTATTAATGTCAGTTTAAAGGAATTGACTTGGAAAAATAAGATGTGGACCAAAAGAAAAAGTGCTTCACATGTCACTACACTACCAAGAGGTAACCCTACTGAGGTGTTTTGAGTTTTCAAAACCTTCTGTTTCAATGTTGGTTACAACAAAAATTGTCTCATGTCCAGAAGGGATAGTGTGAAATCAATCAGATGCATTTGTCAATGCAGTGCAGGAAAGTTATGTGCTCCAAGAATAAAGTCCTCAGCCCAACCTCGGAAGGAGGAGCTGGGAATGTTATCCTCCAAGACTCATTACAAGGCTGTCTGGGCAAAATGAAGCAGATTCTGAATCATCTAGCCTGCTTTTAGCATCTGTGAGGTATTCCTAGCCAGAACCCTCTGCATCCTGGGTCTGATGGAGAAAGCCCTATGACTGATAATCTTCAACTAGGCCATATCTTGACCCCATAAATTCCCACTCTGTCCTGGAGTAGATGAGGACTCTCTAGCAGACTGACTTGGCACAGTCTGAACATGCTTCACTTTCGACAACCCCAATGTAATATACAAAGGATTGATATTAACAGGATGAGAAAATCAGCCAGGTGCCAACTAGTGGGTGGAAACATAAGTTCTCAGCCCCCTGGAAGCATTAAATTAGGTTTGGGAAGCTGAACTTTGGAAAGCTAGCCAAGGCACCATTATGGGCGGCTGGATTTGGAAATTAATTAAGGGAAAGGGAAGGATGGGCACTCCACCATGGAGCTCCGCCAGCCAAGGTCTTTGCTGCACCGGGGAGATGGAAGAGTTTGGCTAATGTAGTTATATTGGTACTATGCAGCATATGGGTGTCTTCATCTCTGCTTTCACCTCATTGGCAATTAGTAGAGGAAAGAGAGACCTAGACCTATCAATTAAAAAAATGATTGTTTATAAGAATATTTCAGAATGGGTAGGGGAGCATGTATGACATACTGGTTGACACTGAAAGACTGTTTTTGTTCAAAAGGGATTGGGAATTTCAATTGACCCATCTCCTCCCTGGGGACTCTTTTTCCAGTGTCTGATTGCTGATCTTTTGAAATTGGACAAAACACTAAAAGGAGCTGCTGTGGAGAGGAGAAGAAATGGTCATGCCACCTGAAGAGGAGCTCTTAACTGGATCAACTGGTCTTTAACAGGAAGGATTACACGGAAAAGCTGGAGGCACCATGACTATCACCAAGAATCCAGAGTGCTTCAAGGTTCCGCTGTGCCTCTGGCCAGCTCCCAGCAAAGCCTTGAACTGCTTTTATACATAGTTGCTATGCTCTGGATCATAGGGCCTGAAGTCATAACTGCATCTGATGGACCAGGAATGCAGCAGAGCCCCCTTGGACAGGACAGTGAAGATAAGGAACAGCTAAGGTAGAGTGCTTGTGCATCAGATGGTGATGCTTTGGGATACTCTCCTCTAAGGATGGAAGTTGGGGTGGCCTCTGCTGCTGAATGAGTTGAGTGGCCAATAGATCTCAGTTGGTTGAATCTCTGGGAACCATCTTAGTGAAAGACAGCTGCCTCACCCAAGGCTATGCTCAGCAATCGGTATCCCATGTTCAATGTCAGGTCAGTGGTAGGCCATAAAGACCTGACTCACTTGTGTGAACACTGAGAACTAGAGCACTTCGCGGTATCAGCTACGATCTTTACTGAGATTGCAGAAAACATCCCTGTTCAGTCCTTTTACATATACGTCTCCATAGTACAGACCCTGTTAGGTCTCCCCACAACTTCCCACAAGCAAACGTCCATCTGAGGGACCAATCCCTCGGAACTAAAGGCAATCCTATCTGACCCTTCCTCTAAGAACAGTTGACTTGACTAGAGAGGAGAGGAAAGGGTATGGGGGAGAAACGTAAGGGACAGAAAGCAACAGAAGACATAAGGTCCTAGAAGCTGTAACTATGCCGAAGCCACGAGCTTGGGGAAAGAGCTGCCACTGGAGGCTAGAGAATCTGAATCACAGAAACAACCAGGGTGCATTGCTCACTCCCAAGGGGAACTCTCTAGAGCTCTTATCTTTTAATGTTTTTATTTCGGTCAATATATGTAATGGTAACTATCTTTTAATTCTATTTTTGTTGTATGTAAGGTGTATGCCATGGCATGTATGTGGGGCCACAGGACAACTAGGTAGAGTCTATTCTCTCCTCCCTTCATGGGGTTCTGGAGACTGAACTCAGGTCATCAGGCTTGGCAGCAAATGCCTTCACCAGAGCTGAGCCATCTCACCACCCCCAACATTGTTGTTTTAACCACTTTTTAAATTTAGCTTTTGATTGACATCTTTCTGGGGTACACTGTGACATCTTTGCACATTCATATATCATGTAATCAGAAATGTGGGGCATTTAGATCACCTGCCATCACAAACATCTATCATTTGTGATGAGAACGTTCTAGCCACTTCGAATTGAAAAACACAGTGTTGCTAACTGTCATTGGCCTCTGTAATGTCACAGAGCTTACTCCTCCCACCTGGTCATAACCTTCTGCTCTTCATCCATCTCTCCCCAGCCTCCTCCCCCACACTTCCTCTCCCACAGCCTCTTCTCAATCTCTGCTCCCTAATCCTATGAGCTCACCCTTTTTAGATTCCACAGGTAGGTGAATCCACAGCTTACTTTCATTCTATTTGACTCAACATTCTAACCTCTAGTTCATCTATGTTACTTGAAATGACAAATTGTATCATTTTTATACCTGAATAGCACTCACTTTTTGTGTATCATATGTGTGTGTGTGTGTGTGTGTGTGTGTGAGAGGGGGGGTGAGAGAGAGAGGGGGGAGAGAGAGAGAGAGAGGGGGAGAGGGAGAGAGAGAGAGAGAGAGAGAGAGAGAGAGATTCTTTATTCATATCTATTGACAGACTTTTGGGCTTAGCCATTTAAAATCATTTTATTTATTGTCATTGTGTGTAATGTTTGTGTGTATGTGTGTATGAATGAGGGTGCTTGCATGCTATATTACATGTTTGGGGGTGAGAAGACAATTTGTAGGAGGAGTTGGTTCTCTCCTTCCACTGTGGGTTCCAGGAACTGAACTTAGGTCTTCAGGTTCCTATAGCAAGTGATTTTGCCTGATGAGCCATCTCACTGGCCCCATCTTAATGAGTTTTAAGTACACAGTTCTATTAATGCCTTTGGTGTTACTCTTCGTTATTTGAAGTTTTATTTCATTTATTATTATGTGCATATGTTGTGTGCACATGTGCCATAACACACATTGGAGGTCAGAGGCCAACTCTGGGGATTGAATCTCACCAGTCCAGTGTCCTTACTCGTGATAAATATAACCAACCCATATATGAGGTCCCGGGAGAGACCTTATTTCTGAAACCCCACCACCACTCAAGGCTTGGGAGTAAGAACTGAGAACCTGGAGTAGGCATATTTGAGTTCAAATCCCTACTCTGCAACCCCCTATTAATGTACCATCAGGCAGATGATCATACCCAATGAGCATTATCTGTAATGTAAGACTGAGGTAGACAGGACAGTATAGTAACTAAGAAACCTGAGCAAAGAAGTCAGACTGCACTGTGTGCAGAATGGGATCTGTTTTCTCAGCTGTGAAGGTAAACAACAGTTGGACCTCCCTCATGATCTTATATGAGGCTAGAAGGAGATGATCTTTGAGTATGCCTAATACAGGATATTAACCATGATGCTGGAGGCTGTGGAGGCAGATCCATCTATAAAGTACTTGGTATAGGTAAGCATTAAGACCTGAACTTGATCCCCAGCACCACATTAAAAGTCAGGAGTGGTGGCATGGGGCTGTACACAGTCTGTGCACACATGCAAACACACAGAGAGAAACAAACACACACACAGAGAGAGAGAGAGAGAGAGAGAGAGAGAGAGAGAGAGAGAATTTTAAAGAGATGTAATTTTAGTTAAAACAGTAAATTGGTGTTAAGACACTCTGTGGGTTTTTCTAATTATTTCTTCAATGCCAAGGAACAAAACCAAGACTTGAATCTACATAGCTCAGAGCATCTCTTTCTCTATATTTATCTTTCCCTCTTTTTCTCTCTCTTCTCCTCTCCAGCTCCTGACCCTTCTCAACCCAGGACAGCTGTGCCTGCCAATCTGGCATGTGCCCTGGGGATTCACACTATGTGCTGGCTGAGTTAGGCATATGAGCTTTGGTGTGCTGAGTATGGGGGGAGGCAGCTTATAGAGCCACCTGCTGAGGCTGCTCAATCCCAGGCCATTCATTCCTGGGCTGTGACTCCTGCCTTTGAGATCACCATACACGCAGAGACAGCACAGAACTGGAGAAGCCGCCAGGCTCTCCAATTCGAGTGTCTTAAGTCTGCCCACTCTGGAGCAAGTTGGCACCAAAGAGATAGGGTCATGAGCCTGGGGTCCCACTGCCATCTGATGCTGTTTTTCCCATTTACTGTGATGTTGGTTCCTGATAGGGAGAGGTGCACTGGAAATGAGTTCTATCTATAGAGTTCCAGGAGTCAGTGCGAGGCTCCACCACTGGCCTGCTGTGTGCCCTAGTGCATGTCTCTTGCCTTCTATGGTTCTCAGATCTTCATCTATACAAAGAGAATCTTTAGCAATGATTTTGAACATGAATCTGAGGACAGTCACCCCATCTTTCTCTCTTGCCTTGTTATGGAGTTGTGGACATACCACAGGCCCAACTTTTATTGAAAATGTCACATGAGAAAGGAAATAACTTTTTTTATTAGCTAAGATTGGATTTTGCTGGCAGAGAACAGGCTCTAATGATGATGATACACTTCAGCAAGTGTTTCTTCATGATATGAAATTAGATTATTGAGGTGTTATAGATTTTGATTGGGAGATACTTGCAGTATTTTCCTTTGAGGCAGCTATACTTATTCATTCTTACTATATATCAGATAGCATGGATCCAATGCATGATCTCAGTCAATCCTCAAGAAAGTCAGTCTTTCATGTGTTTATTGACTCAATAAGTTTGTTATTTGTTTGATTGGGTGGTTGGTTAGTTGGTTAGTTGACTGATTGGCTTATTATCTAGTTGGCTTGTTAGTTGTATGATTACATGACTGATTGGCTGATTGGTTGACTGGTTGCTTGGTTATTTAGTTGATTGGTTGAGTGATTACTACTTGGTTGATTGGTTGACTAATGGTTGGATGGTTAGTTGGCTGCTTGATTAGCTAGTTAGTTGATTGGTTGGTTACACGGTTGATTAGCTAGTTGGTTGGTTGGGTCAGTTGATTGTTACTTGGTTGATTTGCTGGTTGGTTAACTGGTTAGTTAGTTGGTTGATTGGTTGGTTTTTTTTGACTAATCTATTGGGTAGTTGGTTAGTTAGTTGGTTGATTGGTTGGTTGGGCTGATTAATTAGTTGGGTTAGTTGGCTGGTTAGTCAATTGGTTTTTTGGTTTGGGTTTTGGCATTTCCATACAGGATCTTATTATTGTAGCCTATGGTGGCCCTGCACTCATGACTTTCCTGCCTCAAATTTCCTGATGTTGATATTGTAGGTATTCACCACTACACACAGGCTCAGTATTTACTGAGTATCAGTCAGGGACCAGGCATTGAGAACAGAATGGTAAATGTTACTGCCAGGGTTGTTCTTAAATTCACCCAGCTTCTGCCCAGTATGGGGCAAAGTTTGAGGGAAGATATAATCAAATAATTTAGTAAGAGAATATATCCATGCAATTTGAAGCTAGGACTCAGATAAAGGAAGATGTCTAGGGATGAGTTGAAGAAGGCCACCTGAACTAGACTGAGCTTGAGATGACACATGATGGGAAACTTCTCCAAAGATCTGAACAATTAACATGAATAAGCATCAGATAACAGTAACATTCTCTTTCACTGTCAAGGAAACAAATTTTATTAGAGTGACAGTTTGTCAGCAGCAGAGCTTGAATTTAAATGACTATCAAGAGATTAGAAGGTGACTCTGTGTGTAAAGTACTTCTTACATAAGCACAAGGACCCAAGTTTCGATTCCCAGCACCCAAGTTAAAACCAAGCATGGCAGTGTCTGTCTGTAACCCCAGCATTCAGGGGTGGAGCAGACACAAGAGGATCCTGAGGGCTTGCTGGGCAGTCAGTCTAGCTGAAACACTGAGCTCCAGGCTCAGTGAGAGACCCTGTCTCAAAAAGCAAAGTAGAGCAGTGACTGGGGAAGATGTCTGACATCAACCTCTGTCCTCCAAATGTGCTCACATAAGCAAGTTTACACACACACACACACACACACACACATGCACACATACATACACGCATACACATGAGTGCACATACACACACACAGACACATACACTATGCACACTCAAAATAAGTAAGTAAATAAATAAGCACCTTCTTATAGCTCCAAAGCCAATTTCCTTAACCCCTGTTCTGTATGTTTCCATATGAAAGTCAAACATTGCAGTAATTAAGAGAATTATCCATATTCAAGCCTCACTCCCTGCTGGAGGACATTTGATTCTCAATATTTTAAGTCAACCCAGAATTGTGAGGTGCAAGGTGTTTTCAGACCCACCCAACTACACGAGTGGGAGAAAAACTTTAAATATTTCAGTAAATGTATTTGGGGTGGAGTCAAATATGCCATTGCTGAGGCTGCTTAAAAAGAGGAATGGGAAAAGGTAAATGGCTAAAAGCAGCTTCCGCTGAAGCCGCAATCAAAACAGCAATTAGAATCGATTTTCAAAGCACAATCAAAAAGCCCCACCCCACGCCCCACACACTTCTTCAAAACAGATGATAAGTTAATTCTCAGCTCCCTGCAATTCTCATTGTCTGGGCTACAAAGGAATTCTATAGCCCTGCATATCAGGATGGGTAATTATGCCGTGCTTATAAAGCGTTTTGTAAGTAAAAGATTGCAGTCGGATGAGCAGGACAGCCGCTAGCAAAACTAAGAAGGCACATGTTGCAAGATGGAAGAAAAAGAGACAACTGGGAGTCGAGATTGCCCCTGTCACATCCTCAGCCCCAGCTTTTGATGTCTCTGACCAGACAGGTGTACACTCTCATTGAATTCTCATTTTAAGAAGAAATCAGGAACCTAGGGGTTGGGTGTGTTCAGTGAAGTTCTTGGGTGGCAAGAACAGACACTAAAGTAGAAAAGGGGCTCCCTAAGGGGAAGGTTGACAACTCAAAGAGAAGGTGATGTCATTGGGTGATCAGCCACCGAAGCCTGCACCTGCATCCCTCTACTCAGAATTCATGCGCCAGGCCACACACTTGCTGCTGATCTACTCTACCATGAGGAGAGGGGCTGCAGGAGGAGTCTCCAGACCCATTCACCTTTTAAAGCAGGTAGGTGAGACATGTGGATTACCACCCCAAAGGACCACATGGGGTGCAATGGTAATCTCTCTAGTCAAACTAGGTTCTGTAGGAAGGGGATAGAGAAAAAGACAATGAAGAAATTAAGAAAGAGAGGGAGGGAGAAGGAAAGGAGGAAGGTAAAAGTTACAAAGAAGGGAGAGACACAAGGAAGGAAAGAGAGAAAACAGGTTAAGAAGAAAATGGAGAAAGATGAAGAAGGGAGAGGCAGAGGTAGAAAAACATGGGATAGGGACTAGAAAGGGAGGCAGGGAAAAGAGGGGGAGTGGAGGTGAGGAAAACCTACTTCCAGTTACATCTACATTTTTGACAGACTATAAAAGGAGGCTCAGGGTATTTAGCAGCTTGCTCATGGGGCCCAGATTCCATCTCTGGTAAAGACAGCCTCCTTCCATGTTGCATTCACTCATGAGGTATGCCTCTGGGCAGCCAAAGAATTCATATCTTTCCTTAAAAAACAACTGTAAACAGAGCAACCATTATACTAGAGTCTTCTGAGTAGCAGGCATTGTCCTAAGTGCTGGAAGTTCAGAGAGCTAGCTATTCATTGACACCTCCCTCAAAAGTTCAAGGTATGACACTGATGAGAAGATTCCCCATAAGAAACACGTGAGCCCCCCCCCCCCAGCGTGCTGTGGCATAGTCTTTCTGTAGGCTGTGAATCTATGTTGCTACTATTGGTTAATAAAGAAGCTGCTATGGCCTATGGCAAGGCAGAATAGAGTCAGGCAGGGAATCCAAGCAGAGAGACAAGGAGAAGAAGGCAGAGTCAGAGGAGATGCTAGAGTGCTGCTGGGTGAGCGAGATGTAATGGGGCACAGGTAACACCACAAAGCCACATGACAATACATAGATTAATAGAAATGGGTTAAATTAAGTTGTAAGAGCTAGTTAATGATAAGCCTGAACCATAGACCAGTTTGTAACTAATATAAGCCTCTGTGTGTTTATTTGGGACTGAATGACTGCAGGACCAGGTGGGACAGAAACTTCCATCTATATTTGGGGCCCACTGTTGGACAATGATTCTCCTAGACCTGAAAAACTTAAAAAAGAAAAAAAAAGATTCTGAATGCACAGAAATGGAGCCAAGAGCAGCTTCCCAGTTTGTGTCTCTCATATGGGCCACAGTACAGAGACGTTGATGCATTCGAGCTTGAGCACAACATGGTGGATTCCCACTGAGGTGCACAGAGGCATCTCCAAGTTGCACAGCACACTGTGTGATGGATTTATCTTTTGCTAATACAGACCAAAAAAAAAAAAAGGTTTCTGGACTACATGCTGATTGATGGAGGCATAGACCTACTACTTCCCAGAGTTGGTGGTGAGCATGGCTCCCAGAGCGGGTGGTAAACATACCTCCACCATGTTGGAAAGCTGAACGGGGCAGAGCCAGCAGCCAACACCACAGATTTGGTCCTAACCTAGCAGCATAACAATTTAAAAACTTTCCTAGTCAGAAAAGGATTACAGATATACAATAGTACATATTCAGATGGAAAAAAAACCTCTAAATGGTTTATAGTGTGTGTAAAAATATATGTAGGCTTGGGAGAGTAAAGAGAAGGTATAGACAGTCATAAAAAAAGAAATACATAGTTTTAAAATAATGAAGTCATTAAAAATGGAGTAAAGTAATATTAAGTCACAAAAATATGGAAAATACACAAAAAGTGTGGATACTGTATGTTATTGTGTTGTCTTTGAATTGTTTGAAGCTGAGGAAGGAGCAACAGCTGCTAAGAGACATTTGATTGTAAGTGTTGCTGGATTAATCCAACCTATATATTTTGAAAATGCCTTGACTTTAACATTTAAATAAAAAGATATGTTACTTTGGAGAAGAGGTTATGCTTTTATTTCCACAGGAAATGGGAGACTGTGAATTCATTCTGTGTTAAAAAAAAATCAAATTTGATTGATGAAGACCCCCTGAAAAATCTCCGATGGGAATGGATGACCCAGATGATCCAATGTTTCAGAGCACCTCTGTTGCAGTTTCCTCTGAGTTCTGCATCCAGAAAGGCTTCAAGGCTGCTGGCTGAGATGATCCAGTCTTACAGACTACTCCAGTCAGGACTTGACCATAATCCTAAATTTTCTCAAGGTCCCCATAAGATTAACAGTGCCACCAATCAGGAGGAAGTAGCCTAGAAAACTATGCCCACATTCCCAAAAAATGGATTATGGATATTTGTCTTTGTTTAGGGGGTTGATTACAAATAGTTTTTGGTCATAGTCAATCTCTTTCTAAAAGAAGAAAAGGGGTTATGATATAAAAATGTATTATACAGAAATGATAGGATAAAAAGGTAGATTATTGAATCCATTTTAATCCAAAAAAACAACAGTTAATCTCAAAATATTTTACATTGGTATGGATTTCAGTTTATTGATTCAAATTTAAAGTTAATTTTGTTATACTGTATGTATATTTCTACTCTTGTTTAAGATATTATGCTTATGCAACTCATTTAAAATTGTAATGTATAACTAAGAAATACAGATTAATAATTAGTTATCTGTGATAATCAAACTTATAGTCATGTAAGTTAAGTTTTCTAGGCATACAAATATATATATTTAACTAGGTGGGTAATCTTCAAACACTTCAAAGACCTACAGAACATGGCATTTAAAATGTTTTAAGAACTTAGACTTTTCTGGACAGTGAGACACATCTGGTTCTGGCAGCACCAATTATTTCAAAGGGGATGATGGGCATTGAAGAAACTTGTTAAGGAGTTTGCTTACAATGTGGAAAAGGCTAGCCATTTGGGAAAGAAACTACTCTTGCCTGGACTGCTTGACAATATGTTGTATAAACTGGACATGCAGAACCCATAGGAAAGTGACCACTGGACTTTGTCAAAATAAGGTGGGATGGTCCTTCAGTTCCTGCTTCACAGAAGAAACTGCCAGACATTCTACAGGACATAGAATCCAAGCAGAGAGACAAGGAGAAGAAGGCAGAGTCAGAGGAGATGCTAGGGTGCTGCTGGGGAGCGAGAGGTAATGGAACACAGGTAACATCACAAAGCCACATGGCAATACATAGATTAATAGAAATGGGTTAAATTAAGTTGTAAGAGCTA
>CABHPQ010168146.1:3303-39536 GCA_902168405.1 Peromyscus aztecus | reverse complement strand
TATATGGACAAAGTAAAATTTATATAAATGGACATCACATGTGTACATAGAGGGAAGTAATTTATATGTACATGTGTGTGTTTAAGTCACACATATATGGAAGGAACTCATATATATGCATACACACACACACACACACATATATATGTATATATATATATATATGTATATATATATCCAGAAGCCATATATGAATATATTTTGAATAGAAGTTGTCTGCACATCTATAACTCCTGTGTAGTAGAAGAAGTTCATCAAGGCTTCCAAAATCAAATGGTCAGAACAATTGGTACAAAATTAGGAAGGAGGCATCATAGAATCTAGGTAAGTAAGACTACAACAAGGGAGGAATTTCCACGTTAAGAGGCAGCAAGAGAAAGCTATGTTAGGGTCAGATTTCATGGTATTTAGGGAATAAAGTGTAAAAGCAACAAAAGGAAATATCAAAATAGTTTCACAAGGAATAGGAAAAGAGGGGAAATGGGAGATGGAAGACATGTAGAAGTCTGGAGATATTGGTAACTATTCTGTCTGTGGTTCCTTATTTTTAGGATAGAGCATTGAAGGATGGTTGTAGCTGCCAAGTGACATCAGATGGTTTGAGATTGGAGGTGTGGAAGAAAGGGAAATTAAGGAGGCATGGTCATGGAGAATGCCAGATAGGTAGATCCTTCTGTATAAAGCTTAGACTAATTTCTAACACACATTATAGTTGCTAAATGTTCATTGAATTTAACTAAAAGAGACCATTAATGGAGCAATTTTAACTCTGGAGAGATGCATTAAGAAAGCAAATGGTACTGTAGAGTCCGAGCAAAATTCAGACTATGTCAAAATCCAGGAAACCCAAGAAAGATCAATGTAGAGAATACACAGGAGAAAGGAAACCAACGTGCTTTCTAACCATATAGAATGAGCCTCATATTTGGTTATAAAAATAGAAACAGATTTTAAAACACATTGCAATAGCATTGATTAACTTTTGGATTGGCTCAAATCCAAACATTTGATAATATGCTCATGATGCCATTGGGATTTGGTATGAGTATTAAATGGCATTACCCAAAATGAGGAGGAATTTGGCAGCATCTGGTAAAAGCAAATATGGTTTTACCCTTTGATAAATCAATCACACCTTTAGAAATCTATTTTGAGTATTGGAGCAAATATGGAAAGAAGTGTATTTAAGATTATTAATTATAAATAATATTAAAGAACATCTTCACAAATGAAATTCACTTGAGTCTAAAAATGATTTAGAAATATGGTGTACTGTATTAAGAGATGTGTTTATATGAAATATATATATTTTCACCTGTGTATACACTCCAGGTAGGTAGAAGTCTGTATTATTTGATGTAGAGTAGAATATTCTTAGATCAAGAAAAAAATTGCTAACAAAATAACTTCTACTTATATTGGAGTGCTTTTATTTACATTTACCTATTTATTGTGTGTGCACACACTATTGCACAAGGGGAAAGTCTGTGTTCTTCTTCTACCATGTGGGTGCCTTAGGGGAGCTCAGCTAGTCAACCATGGCAGCAATCGCTTCCATTCTTTGAGCCCTCTTGCTGGCCCCTATTGAACCGTTGTTATTGACACTTTGGAATTTGTGTGTATAAGGCTAGATGGATATCACTGTCCTTCTCATGGGGATATGGAAACAATAGTATTTAAGTTTATACCCTAGTAGAGATGGCTTCATAACAGGATCTGACTCACTGGCCAGTGTTGTCTTCGCTGTTCCACGTTGTTGCCTATAGCAATGTTGATGGTCAGGTTGGACCGAGACACACCTGAGAAATTAGTAAAGAACTCCTGGGATTATCTGTAAAGATTTCTCCAGAAAGGATGAGTGAAGGGAGGCAGACACAACCTGAAACTGCCCTATAGGCTAGTAATCTGGTGAAATCAAAGGGGAGCAAAGGAGAAAGCCAGCTGATAAGGGCTTACCTTCTCTTTACTTCCTGGCCACCATGAGTTGAAAAACATTTTCCATCTTGCACTCTTGTGGGCCTGATGCTCTCTGTCCAACCACAGGTCGAGGGTATGGAAATGACCAACCCTGTACCTGTACCAAAGCCTCTTGAAACTGAGCGAAATAAGTCCCTCTTCTTTTGAATAGCTTCTCCAAGGTTTCTGGTCAGATGAATGAGAACTTTATGCCAATGCTTCACCTATATAAGAGCGTGAAGTGATTTTTTTAAGCCATTCTTTCCTGCTGCTTTACAACATGCTGTGAACCCTCAAAGAACTGGGATGGCACGGAGGTAGAATGGACTTGTACGTGTGATGCTTGGAATAAGGCAATATGTTGGATGTAGTCCAAATCACACAGTATTTCTCGTAAGTTAATCTTGGTAGATACAGTGCTGGTTGTCCCCCAGGATGTCAGCTCCCTAATGTTGACTTTTCCCTCCCTGATAAACTCAAAAGAGGACAGTGTCTGTTAGGAATGAGATGGGATACTATAAATGCAAAGTGCATGTTAATCCTCTTTGCAGAGTTAGCAAAGGTATGCTGGAGAAATAGCACAGCAATTAGAGAATGTGAGGCTCTAATCCAAAACCCATTTTGTACTCATGAGACATTATAAAAGCATCTACTTCTGATTCCATGTGGTTTTCAAGAAAGACATTTCTCTAAAGTGACATGGTCTTTGCCCCTTTGTGATATATTGCTATTGTCTATTGTGAAAGATGCTAGGATTGCACATTATTTATATTCAAGTATAATGAAAACACCATTCCACATTACTGACAACCTTTGAAAGAAATATTTGGTTGCGCTGACAATCTTGAGTGCTGAGTGGGGAAAAGAAAACAGCCTATGAGCACTGATAGCCTGTGTCTCTCTTTCCTGCCCATTATACGGTAAGCAACTTTGCTTCATCATGGGACCTTGCTCCACCAAGGTCTGTCTCACTGGAGGCTCACAGAAATGGGTGGAGCCTATTCTGCTCATGGAGTAAAGCGTATTTTTCTCATCTGTCTTTTTAAATTGTGGATTTATTTCTAGAGGTGATTTTAGGCGTGTGCTTCCATTTCACTCAGTTGTTGATTGCAACATGCAAGGAGGATGCACAGCTTTGATTTCACCTTTTCAGGTATTAATGTGTAAGGTAACTAACTCTCTCATGGGGCTGGGCAAGCTGATCAGTGGTTAAAAAGCTTGTCAAGTTTGCTGGAAGACTATAGCACATTCCCTGGAACCCATATAATTGCCAAGTAGCCCAATTATAATTCTAATCTTTGAGGCTACAGTAACAGGGAATTCCGGGAGTAAACTGGTTAATGAGACTACCTATGTTTGCAATCTCTATATTTGACTGAGAGACCCTCCCTCAAAAAACAAAAGTGAAGAATAATCAAGGAAGTTTCCCAACATCAACCATAGGCCTCTACCCACATGGATACGCATATATACCTGCAAATACACATATTCACACATGTGTACATACAAACACATACACCATACACATACAGGTGGAAAGAGGAAAATGGAAAAAAATCATTATGAGAAGTCATGAGAAATATGATGTGGCTATGTGTACCCAGGAATTATTATTGCATGTTGTTCTTACTGTTCTAAGTTTGGTAATGAAGAAAATTGGGGAGAACTTGGTCTCTTGTACCCTAGTCTAGCCCAGGCCTACTATAGAGCTGAGACTGCCCTTGAAGTGCTGTTGCTCTGACCTCTCCCTCCAGAGATCTAGGAATACAGCCTTGCACCACACCTAGTGTCTGTAGTGCTGGTGACTAAACCCAAAGCTTCCTACAAGCGAGGTGAGCCCTCTTCCACCTCCCAGGCCAGCTGTGACCGAATTCGGAGCACCACCTGCTGTCCTGCTGTTGCCTTGTGGTCTTCCTTCCTTTAATGGCCAGGACATAGACGCACCACTCTACCTTAACAGCAACAGGCACCTGTACAACACAAGACTAACCTTTCGTTCTCCTACATTTATTCCAGTACCAATACATAGTTCATCCTCTACTTCATTGCTTCAAGTCCGGTGAGAAACTGTATTTTCTATGACAACTGCATATTTAAAGGAAGAGGAGGCCAGATAAAGAACATGTCTTGATAGGAGTCCACAGGAGCAATATCTCATGTCAATCTGAAGTGTTTTCAGAATTGAGGAAAACATACGTCTCATCCAAATGTCATTTTCCCCCTAGAACCAGATGTTCATTTTATTTATGAATTGTGAACGATCCATCAAGCCCCACAATATTTTCCCAGTGATTTCTCCCAATGGTTTTCCGATTTATTTGACATGTAGAAAAAAGGAATCACTTAGCTGCAGCAGGAGAATTTGAGTTCAACTTATGCATCTCTGGTCATTGCAATGTATTCTTCCTGCAGATGCGCAGTGGTTTTTAGAATATCCTTAGTTTGACTCTGCTTGGCATTGGGACATACCCATCATCTCCTAGACAGGCTTGGCATTTTGATAGTGTCCTACTAGATAACCATTGAGGAGTTCTTACTCTTATGAAAGAATATTCTAAAGTTATCACTGCAAAATATTTTCATATTCAAAACTTTTCAAAGTATATACGTTTTTAAATTTTGGGTTTCAAAATGTGTGCAGATTTATAGAATTCATTTAAAAATTAAAAAATTCTATAGTTGTTAAGACTGAACTTGAAATTTGGAAACTGTATTTCCCTACACTTTAGTGGATTAATTGGAACAATAAATAGGAAACTCTAGGTGGGTGGGGAGTTTGGTGGGGGCACATGCATGCATGTATGGCTTAGGTATAGGTATGACCTAAACTCTATCCTCCATCACCTTCCACCTTTTGTTTGTTTCAAGAACTCTCTTTGGCCTAGCACGTTTTCACTTCAGCAAGACTAACTGGTCTATGGACTCATAGGGGTCCTCTTCTCTTCACCTTCCATCTTGAAGAGTTGGGATCGCAGGTATTCATGAACAGTGCCCAGCTTCTTTACTTGGCATCTGGAGATCCAAACTCAAGTCATTCTGTTTGCAAGGCAAGCGCTTTACCAACTGAGCCAGCCACAGAGAGAAACCTTTAGAAAAGATTGGGGTAGCATTTGTTTTTAGTATAAAGACAATGAGGCAAGGCTTTTGATCAAGTTGCAAGGAACTGATGAATGTTTGTGGATCTATATATCAGCTCACAGCTTTTGTATACGTTAGAACATACGAAGGTGTGGGTGTGGTGTGCAGTCAGACTGCCCTGAAGCAGATGACCGAGAGGCATGTTTGGAGGCCAAGCACAATGCACAAGGATGAATGTAATCACAGGCTGTGGCTAACCATTTAAAGCAAAAGGAGAAGTGTTCCCTATCTCAGAGCCTAATCACTTGTTGAAAGTCAATGAATAAAACATAACCTAGTAGTTTGTGAAGTGAAGAACAGTATTGGCAAATAGAGATTATATAGGGAGAGACTTAAGGATAGAATATTAGGAAACAAAGAGAAGATTAGAATGAATTTGAGTTAGACTGATAGACTTCTTTAATAGTTACTAAAAGAATTTTGCATCAGAAATGATCAACCACAATCAAGTAATATATTGCTGTTGTATGTCAGTCATGGTTGTGTGTAGGTGCATGTTCACATATACAGTGGAGCCTACAGGTTGATGTTGGTGTCTTTTTTGATTAATCTTCACTTAATTTATTGAGGCATGATCTGTCACTGAACCTATAGCTCCATGGTTCAGCTAGTCTTCCTAGTCATCTTGCTAAAGGGATCACCTGGCTTCACCTTCTGAGGTCTGGGATTACAGGCAGGCTATCACTCCTCACCCCCACCCACAGTACTTCCTGTGGGTTCTGGGGATACAAACTCTAGTCTTCATGCTTGCATGGCAAGTACTGTATCTACTAAGTTATTTTCACAGCTCCAGTATCAATAATTTCAACACTATAATTTAACTAAGAATTCACATTTTGGGGTTCAGTATTTTGTTAGTTATCTTCAGACAATGACATCTGATATTTTCACTCTACATAGCACCCACATTGAACCCCAACAGATGATTTGATTTGTCTGGGTGTTCAGAAGTTGGAATATAGACAACTCTTGGCTATAAAAGTTGATTGTTAGAAGGTGAGAGAGATAGCTTAGCTAGTAAAGTGCTTGGTGTGCAAACATAAATACCTGACTTCAGATCACCTGCATCACATAGAAGCTGGGTGTGATGTGCATGTCTGCAGTCCCAGTGCTGGAGGGCAGAGATAGGCAAAACCTCAGGGCTTTGTATAGTATAGTATAGTATAGCTAGTCTAGACAATCAGTGAGCTTCAGATTCAGTGTGAGACTTTGTCTACAAAGATAAGGTAGGAAGTGACAGAGGAGAACATCCAAAATCAACCTCTGGTTTACACACACACACACACACACACACACACACACACACACACATACACACACACACACACACACACACACGTGCACATGCACGTGCACGTGCATCCTCTGTCACACATGTACATACATACATATCTGCAAGCATGTACCAAAAGGAAAAAAAAAAGTTCATTGTTGACACAGACCAGACACTCTGCCTTCTCATTGGATGTGTAGCAAGATACTGAGGTTTAGAAGTGTATTTATGATGATGGCTAGACGACATTTATAGTTGATGTGAATTAGAATGTGAACAGTTAATTGCTGTCCTTGGGCTCTGTCCTGTTGTGAGCCTCTGAGCCACTAATTGCAGAATAGTTTCAATAATTTATAGATGGCCTAAGACCACAATAAGTAATTATAATTTTCTATGGCTTTAAAAACTTATATATTTATATATATGCATATTTTTTGTTTGTTTCTTTTTTTGTTTGCTTGTGGGGAGGTTGGTGAAGACACATACATATTCCACAGAGTGGATGTGGAGGTCAGAGGACAACTCCCAAAAGAGTCTGTTCTCTCCTTCTATCATGTGGATCAAAGGGATTGAATTCAGAACATCAAGCTTAATGACCAGTTTCTTTACCCATCGAGCCATCTCATCAGCCCCTTGTTCTCCATCGTTTTTAATAGAGAATTTTCACTGTGAAGTATTTCCTGAGTTTTGCTAAGTGATTTTAGGTATTGCCTTAGAAACATGTGAGCTTCTCATTCACTGTACTTTCCCATCATAATGTCCTGGTCCCATCAGTCCTGCTTGCCTAGATATGATTCACATAATTGCATCAAGGCTAATTAAAATATATTTGTCTGTACTAAAAGATTAGGTGATGATGCACATGAAGTCCTCAGCTTAACATCCTCAAATTGTCCCTCATCATACTCAGAAAAAAACAAAACAAAACAAAACACAGGCTTCTTTTGAAACATCTAAGTTCTCATAAGACAAAACATCCTGATCGACTCAAATTCCTCCTCCCTCTCCCTCGGCCCCTCTCTTTCTCCTTGCTCTCTCTCCTTCTCTCTCTTTTTGTTGGGTAAGTACGTGCATATGTTCCTGTATATGTATCTGTGTGCATGTGTGTGAAGACTATAGACTGATTTCTTCCTGTATATCTATCCACCTAAGTTTTTGAGTTGGTTCTTTCAAAAAATGTGGCCCTTACTGCTGTGACTAGACTAACTGATCTAGACTTACAGGAATTCTTTTGTTTTTATTTCCCAGTGCTGGGATGGCAGGCACTTTCCATCATGCTCAGGGTTTTTGCTTTTATTAGTGTGTGTGTGTGTGTGTGTGTGTGTGTGTGTGTGTGTGTGTATGTGTGTGTGTGTGTATGCATGCAATGCAAGTATGCATGTGAATGTGCGTGTGTGTGCATATGTGTGTGCATGTGTTATATGTGCGTGCCTTGGGGTAGAAGTTGGAATATAACTTTTGAGAGTCAGGTGTCTCCTTTCACCATGTAGGTCCCAAGGATCAAACTCAGGTGGTCAGGCTTGGCAGCAAGCACCTTTACCTGCTAGATCACTTATCTGGCTTGAGGTTCACAGGAATCTCCAAACATCCTTGAAAATTATCTGTTCTTTTTGTCTTTGGTATCATCTTTATTCTCATTCCACTAAAAACAAAACAACAAAAACAATCTTCCTAAATAATTCTTTTAATACATACTTGCTTAGATACAATAGCTAACATTTTGTAGAGAGAGCTCCTAACGATTAGATTAGTGTTGCTGCTCATGAATTCCACTTGAAAATGTAAGATTTAAGATTTGGCATCCCACTTCCCAAAGGTCACTGACCATTTTTTTAAATTGATGAATGATAAAACAGCACACATATAAATATAATGAAAAGCAAAACAAAAATAAAACACAATATTGAGCATCATTGGTAAATGGAATGCTTTAAAACGTCTACTTTTTATCAGAATAATCCTCACTAGTATTTCTAAGATAAAAGTCTGGTAACCTGATCAAATCCTACATATATGTACATATATGTAGTGACCATATATAGACATCTTTGCTTTCTACCTTTAAAAAAATAGCTCTTATTATTTTCTTTGGTTGGGGATAAAAACAGAACAACACGAAAGCACTATTCCTTTACTGAAAAATTTCCTTGTTGAAAGCCCTCATGTCTCACGTTTGCTGACCTTTGGTCCTTTAAACTTTAGTGGTGGAACTTTGTCTTTGGGGCGGAGTGCTCTGACAGAGAAACCAATTTCTATTTTCCCTGGAAATGATCTGTTCTTATGAGCATGTATGGCTATGTCTATTTTCTAGTTGAGATCTATTATACATTGAAATGTAGTTTTCACTGTAGCCATGGGACTGTTAGTTGCAGGCAAGTCTCTGAATCCTTTTGCATACATTGACTTTTGGAAACCAAGGACACAAACTATTAAAGATAACTATTAATTTGTCACCTGACCTTCCTTTTAACCTTCTGCACTAAAGAAGCCACCCCTTTCAGCACTTCCCCTTTGGATTTCTATGGTGTTAGGTGACAAATAACGCAGAAGAAAACTTTGACCAGAGGGAGTCTTACTGTGTTCTCTATTTTGTACCCTACTTATATCCTGAACTATTTTGAAAGAAAGATTGCAATTCACTTACTTTCAGACATTCATCTTTATTCTTTTGTTTCTCCTTCCTTCAAGGCTGGTGTTCAGCAGGGATACTGGGTTAAGTAAATTGTCTTTTATGTGGGAAACATATTGGGAGAATTATTAATGCCATAGACAGGCAGAAAGACTTCATGATAAGGCCTCTGGTGGGAGTCCAAACACCAATGTCACAGACAGTCAAACAACATAGTAGGGCCTCTGGTGAGATTGCAAGCCCAGGAGTCAGAGTAGGGCATCCCTTTGCATAAGTCTCAAAAGGAAGGAGAAGCTTCATGTAGCCATGCTGTCTCTAAGTCCTGGTGCCAAGGGGAGGGAAGGGACTTCTTGATAAGGAACGCACCACTCTGACGATATGATTGAAGAGGGGCACATTTAATTCAGGTGTACTCATTACTCAGAAGGAGAGGCTCAGTGTCCAGCTATCTGCTACCTGTAGCCTTGTGATGTTTCAGAGTTTGGTAACCTGGGCCTATAAACATCCCTAGCAGGTAAGAATGACACCTGTCATTCTTCTGGATCCAGGAATCCAAGTATCACGTAGAGATTCACACACAGGCTTTCAGTAAGGGGCTTGTAATTTTTCTACAGTAGAAAAAAAGAGAGGCTGTGTAGCTAGAGTTTTTCTGCCTGGACCACAGTCAGGACAAATCTCTGTCACCTGCCAGTCCCACAGCCGCTCAGACCCAACCAAGTAAACACAGAGACTTATATTGCTTATAAACTGTATGGCCGTGGCAGGCTTCTTGCTAACTGTTCTTATATCTTAAATTAATCCATTTCTATAAATCTATACCTTGCCACATGGCTCGTGGCTTACTGGCATCTTTACATGCTGCTTGTCCTGGCGGTGGCTGGCAGTGACTCCCTCCGCCTTCCTGTTCTTTTTAATTCTCTCTGTTAGTCCCGCCTATACTTCCTGCCTAGCCACTGGCCAATCAGTGTTTTATTAGCAACACATTTGCCATACAGAACATCCCACAGCAAGGCTGCAGCAGGTGGGCATGGCCAGTGCAGCCCTTCATCTCAAACCTAACAGTCCCCCCTGGTCCTATCATCGTCGCCTTTCAGTCTACAGCACGGTGCTCCTCTCCCTCTGTACACACAAGGAAGAGATGGTTAGAGAAGGTAGTCATCGAGCTATGATTGGCTTCTCATCCTTGTCTTTATGGGATCCTTCAAAATATCTGGATTTCCTAAAGGCATAATTTCCTGGTATGAATCTGAGTTTAGGTACATGTCAAAAAATATGTGAAAACGTCAGCTTGATATACTGAGCAATGAAACAGTGTCATAACATTGGGGTTTTGGAGTGAAAGAGAAGGGCTGGGAAGACAGTTCAGTGGGGAAAAGGGCTCCTCAACATGAGTACTTGAATGTTGATCCTTAGTAGCCATTTAGAAAATCAGCTGTGACTGCCCATGCTCTTCTAACCCCAGCTCTGTGGGATGAGAGACTGGAGAATAAAGGGGAGTGTGGTAGAGCAGAACACATTTGTGCATGCATGCACGTGCACACACACATACACACTTGCACATGCACACACATACACACATGCACACACACACAAACACAACACACATACACATACACACACACACACACACACACGCACACACACACACACACACACACACGTGTGCACACACACACACACACACAGCTGACCTATAACGAAGGGGTAATGAATAAAGGGTACTGAGAGTGGGATGATTGTTTCAAGCTGATATTATGTAAGGACGGCAGCGGCTTGGGTCCCCTTCCTGTGCCATTGCATCCCTTGTGACATGGGGGAAGCAGAGTTCTTTTTGTTGTCCCCACCCCAGTTCATTAGTTTGAAGCAAGGATGTTTAGGACTGCGGCAATGCAAACTGGCTTTCCCGCTGAACTCTATCTTCTCTGACAGATGGTTCGTTGGGGCGTCTTTTCCACTCTGAGCAGTGCTGTTTCTCAAGAATGCAAGCATGGAGAGAGATCATTTGTTGTATAGAAGCCTAGTTTTCAAATAACCCTTACCACTGCCAACCTCTGCTGTAATTCTTGAATTTTCTCATAGGTGTACAAGAAGCCCTGCAGTGAGATTAAGCATTCAGTAATTTTCCCCCCAAAGTCATTAGGCAACCTCACATTTAATCTTTTATATATGCAGATTAAAAACGAAGGTTGATTAAGTAACAACAAAGAGATTCATTCAGAAAAAAAAAAAAAAACCTCTGGCATATTCTGTGGTGTGTTTGGTGGAAATGAATAATTTATTAGGGAGGATATGACTTTATAAGAATATTGTTTCCTGAATCAGGCAGAAGCCTGCAGTAGTTTATGAAGGGGAGCTTGCTCTGCTAACCTACTTCTGCGCTTGATAGTCTTTTGCCATGTGGTCTCAGAACACCCTTCTAGAACTGATATGGGAATTTTGGGGTGACTTTGAGAATGACAAAGTCCTCTTCTTCTTGGGAAGCTAAGGTCCTGGAATATTCCACAATCATTAAAATCCTGAGCAAGGGGCTTTTGGGTACTTGTTTCATGAATTCAAAGAGTAAAATTAACCAAGGGTGAGTTTTAGAGAGTTGTTTATTATAGATTCATAGGTGGGAGAGGGAAGGAGACACAGAGAATAGTTAAGGGTACCAGGAAATAGGGTACCATCTAGTTGCTAATCTAGGGGATTTTACTGGACTATGGCAAAAACAAGGGTGAGGTCTGGGGAGGAGTGGGCTGGTCAGCTCAGCTGGCCCAGCCAGGTGTCCAGGTGTCTCCCTGAGTTTCAGTAATGTGGTCACACAGCCCTTTGAGCTGGAGTCAGGAATCAGAGCTCTCTTCTGGCCTTTTGGCCTCCAACAAGAACATCCTCAGGACTGCAGCTTGGGGGTTCCTACCCTACCTGATCAGTTTCTGTCTTCTGCTCTCATTAGAACCACACTCTGGAATACATCTCAGTCTCTTGACCTTTCTTGTTCCCCTCATGATCTTGATGCTTTTCTATTTGAGTCTTTCCACACAATGGGGCAGAGTGTGTTTTATATGAATTTAAGTTAAAGTATTGCTGATTGACCGAATATGTTTCCATTTTCATAAGTAGTTCAGAGCTCTAGCCCCAAGAAATTACCCTAATAGGAGGCAGGCATGCTAATTCTTCATTAGGAAAGGAAGAAAGAGAACATTAATATTTGGAAATAAGAGAGATTTCTTTGGTCCTTGAGTCACAACACTAGCCGGCTCTTATTTTAGATTGCTCACTTAACTCTATTATGGACGAAATGAGTGCTTTTCAAAATGATAAAAGAACAGACCTGGAAAGCTTTCACCACTGAGTGATGGAAAGTTTTTGAAGGGAGTTGTTTATAAAGTACGCATTGTATACACGCACTGAAAATGGTGTAATGTTGGCCCAATAATGAGTAGGAATTTAATTCTTTACATGTATTAAACATTTTGTAGAATAAAGAAGTTGAGCTGTGAGCTGGCTCAGCAAGTGACAGTACTTGCTGTGAATCTTGATCACCAGACTAAGATTCCTAGGACTGCCCCCCAATTTGTCTTCTGGCTCCCCAGGAGCACATTGATATGAGTAAGCCCCCAGTAAATAAATATAATATGAAAAAATTAAAGATATAAAATATTTTTTAACAAAGAAAATAAGTGTATACCTAGGTGCTAGAAAAGTCAAATGGATGATTAAGTGTATGTGTAGGGGCACCTTGAAAGTGTACCATTGTATTTTTGGTCCATCTTTTCCTAAATACATTTGTCTTAAATCACAGAGCCGTTTCCCTGTTTACTTGGGAGATGGGTGAGGTTTTCATACCACTTCCCAGCTGACAAAGCCATGAAAACAAACAACAGAGGACATGGGGCCAAGAACAGGGAACTAGAAAGGTTGTTTGACAAACTGGACATCTGCCTCTGGTCTAAAACTCATGCTGCCCTCCAGGTTTGTGCACATGATCTTGTAGAAAAACCTGGTCATCTTCCACTCTGTGCCAAACCCTCCCTTTCCACCTAGAGGGCTGCAGGTTCAGAATGAAGGCTGAAGTGCCTTCAGGGCAGAGCCTTGGCTGTTCAAGTGTGCTTCCCCATCAGGAGATCTTGCATTAAGAATTCTTGTCAAAGCTCTAGTGAACAGCCCCACCCCTCCTCATGAAAACAACGCAGGGAGTCATAGCAGAAACAAAACATAGAAAGTAAGAGAAGAGATCTGATCTGTATGAAGAGATAGTCCAGCAGACAAGTGTGGGAGGGAGATGAATGATGGTGATGGGGGATGCAGACGACACAGATACATTATATACATGCATGGAATTAGCAAAGAAAAATAGAATGTTTTTAAAAATGTGTTTTAAAAAGTAAAATATTACAAAACTTGGGGTTTGCAGCATTTACCCCAATAAGTCAGGTTTTATCACCCATCCTTCAGAGAACCAATTTGAGCAGCCAAATCAAAACTACAAAAACAGGAAAAGAAGATTTATTTAATGTAGCCACAACGGGAAGTGGGAGAAAGACCCAGTGGCTTCCCCACTGCAGTCCATCTTTGATATCCTGAAGGCAGATGAAAGTCTACAAAGAGGACAGGGCTATGCACATCTAAGCAGTTCTGGTTCAGGTGTGAGCCTGCCCACCACTAACCCATCATTTTCTGGGATCCTGTCTCTCCTGCAGGATGATCTGACAACCTGTTAGAACTTTGTGAAATCTCTCTCCAACAGACAAGCTCCCTCTCTGGCAAGTGCCAGATTCAGCTGAGAGTAGAGATATTTCCATTTATTGAGGTCCATTATCTGAACAGTTTGATAGTCAAATTGAGGATCACAGTGACTCTTTAGAATGTCTTCACTTCTTTCCGGCCAGGCCTAATAGTATGTCTTAGGACCTATGAACAGAAGGGTTCCAAATTTGACCTTAATTTACTGTTTATACATTCTTAACATGCTAATCATCAAGATAATTTTGCATTTGATTAAAATTAGTCATAGGGAGTGGAAGTATGGCTCAGAGGTTAAGAGCACTTATTGCATGCTGGGCGGTGGTGGTGCACACCTTTAATCCCAGCACTCGGGAGGCAGAGGCAGGCGGATCTTTGTGAGTTCGAGGCCAGCCTGGTCTCCCAAGCGAGTTTCAGGAAAGGCGCAAAGCTACACAGAGAAACCCTGTCTCAAAAAATCAAAAAAAAAAAAAAGAGCTCTTATTGCTCTTCCAGAGGACCAGATTTCAGTTCCAGACCCTACAGTTTTACCAATAATTCCAACTACAGGGGATCTGACATCTTCTGGTATGTATGTGTGTGTGTATGTGTGTGTCTGTGCACGTGCATGTGCATGTGTGTGTACAAATTAAAAAATTTAAATCAAAAAAGATATATTTCCATTATTTGTTATAATTTTTAAAAATAAGGCCATTGAGTATTAATTAAGTAGCTTTCTGTAACCAAATATCCCAAGAAAATTGCCCCTAGTTGATCACAAAATGAAAATACCTAGAGAAATCATTGCTTAGTGGATGGAGTTCCTTTTCAATTTTCTGATTAAAATTTCTTAGAATTTCAAGTTAATCTAATTCAGCTTGTATTAAGAATTGCATAATTACTTGGCTTTAGTCTACTATCTGCAGTGGATTTATTTGTCTCTCTCTCTCTTTTAATTGGGAAGTCTATAACTTAGAGAGTCATATTTTTCAAACTGAATCCTTTATATTCTTCTTTGTTTTTCTTCTTTCATTCATAGAAACATTTTTTCAAACTATAAAGTAGCATTACATAGATATATCTGTGTGTGTTGAGAAATATATTCTATCTGCCCAGTATAGATGTAAGACTAAGGAACACTTGGAATATGGCTAGTGTCGTAGTTAGGGTTGCTGTGTTGAAACACCATGACCAAAAAGCAAGTTGGGGAAGAAAGGGTTTATTTGACTTACACCTCCATATCACTGTTCATCATTGAAAGAAGTCAGGATAGGAACTCAAACATGGCAGGAAGCTGGAGGCAGGAGCTGATGCTGAGGCCACAGATGAATGCTGCTTAGTGGCTTGCCCTTCATGGCTTGCTTAGTCTGCTCTATTATAGAACCCAGGGCCATTGGCCCAGGGATGGCACCAGTCACATAGAGCTGGGCCCTCCCAATAAATCATTAATTTAGAAAATGTCCTGTAGGCTTGCCTACAGCCTGATTTTATGGATGCTATTTCTTAATTGAGGTCTCTTCTCTCAGATGACTTTAGCTTGTGTCAAGTTAACATAAAACTATTCAGTACAGTTGGTATAACTGAATTAACAGAATTTTGCATTTTGTCAAATTGTAGCAAGATTTAGTTGAATATGCTAAGAATAACATCATAGAGAAATCCCATTCCTCCAGGGTGCATCTTTAAAGTGACAGAACTCAATAGAAGGTGACTTTGAGCAAGAGACTTCTTCCTCTGCGTTGCTATGCATTTTCTTCTGTTATCCGATCTGGCCCACTTGTCAAGAAAAGTAAATTTCACTAATTAGTGAGATTGTCTTCTACACTTTAAAAAAATCCATTACACTTTGCCCACTTGTTTCTTCTACAATATAAGGAGGTGTATGATCTGGCAACCTCTGAACACAAAGTGGCTTCTCATTTGGGACAGTCTGACAGCACAGGTAGGTAAAAAATGGGACAACTCAGCTGGCTCCAGGGAAGCAGCTCTCTCAACATGAGTCAAGAACTAGCTGTTCACTATTCAAAGCTAGACAAAGCTAAGCACTCAGCCTCTTGCAGCTATAGCTCTTTCTAGGTAAGCCAACAGACAGGGCAGGTGCATTTGGTAACAGTAACAGAAAAATAAAATTATTTATTGTGACTTGCTGTTTTACAGTTATGTATTTGCATGTGGAGGTCAGCGGATACCCTGAGGAAACAGAGCCTCATGAGATTCAAGTGCATTTGGCCTTTTATCCTTTTTTTTTTTTAATTTTCACTCTTTTCTTTTTCATGCTTGGTCTTGAACTGATTGGCCTTTGTATGACAGGCAAGCACTCTACCACTGAACCACATTCACAGCACCTATTGTGTCTTTTAACAATGCTGGGGATTTCACAGAGCACATTATAATCAGCATTTAGCTCCCACAGTTGGTGTTTTGACTCTCATGTTACAGAGGGGTATGTTACAGACTGAAAGAAGTACTCTTGAAAGATGAATGCCTTGGACTCTCACCCTGGCTGTAGAAAGAAAGCAAAGCAGATCACAGGAGAAGAGAAGAGTCTCCATTTCATCTCTGTGATTGTCAGTTTTGTCATTTTTGACAAGACGTGGAAGCAGTTGGGAAGAAAGTCTAGATGGGGTGTTGGCTAGATCAGTTTGGTCTGTGGGTCTATTTGTTGGAGATGTCTTGATTATTTTAATTTATGAGAGAGACTTAGCCTACTGTGGGTGACACCGTTCCTTAGGCAGGGGATCCTGGGCTGTTTAAGTGTAGAATTGGGGCTAAGCACAAGTAAGCTTTCGTACATCCATTGTTCTCTGCCCTTGACTTGACTGTGGAAGTGATGTGACCAGCTGCTTGAAGTTCCTGCCTTGGCTTCCTTCAATGACGGACTGGAACCTGGAATTGTGAGCTACAATAAACCCTTTCTCACTTTAGCTGTTTGTTTTTTTTTTCAGGTATTTTATCATAGCAACACAAATAATAGAAGGACAATCTTGTGCCTCCAATCAGGTAAAGAGCTGACTTCCTCTAGAAAACAGGAAGGCATTTGTGAGTAACCAGAACCCAGAGAGAGGAGAAACCACTTTCTCCAGAGGGAAGAAATAGCTTTCCACCCCCAGGAAGCCTCTGACAGGAATATTTTCATATGAATACAGCTGGTTTACACATGTGTACACACATGCTTAGGATGATATAAGAATAAGGATAAGGTACTCTCCATATCACATGACAAGCTTTCTAAACAAATGTGCCAGATGGATGACATGTATGTCAGCATAAGGCCATGCAGTTATGCTTTTCATAAGAAAAGCAATTTTAATTTTCCTTAACAATATGATACCTCAAGTCAGCGTTTTCTAAAGTAAGTTCCAAATTTTAGTAACTATTCTCTGAAAAAGAAGTTTCTGAGCAGAACTCTAATTGACGAAGTATTTGGGCAAAACATATGAAAGATGCCCCAACCCTAAATATCTAGAGATTGCAGCAATAGAGAAACCATTTGACAATGTTTAAAGCAAGCCTTTCCACATTGTAAAATGGAGCCATGTGTGCTGGTCTGTATGCCTAAGTCAACCCGTGAGAAGTCTGATAAACACAACACATTTGAAAAATGCCTTTTAAACCCAAGAGATGGGGAGTGGGCTCAGTGGGCAGTTCTCTAATGTGTTTCCATCTACCAATTTGGGGAGTCTCAGATATTAGTGAGTGGCTGTCAAAAACCAAGATGGACTGTACCTAAGGAATGGTGTTCCAATATGTATATGTGCATGTACACATGCATCTGCACACAAGTAAACACACTATAAAGAGTTCTGTGGGAAAGTTAGGCATCACAGTGAGACAAGGACAACATTTGTGGTGGATGTTGAGTTGTGAGAATCCTTGTTTCAGCAATTCTCAGCAAGGCTTATCCTTCTGCTTTGCAAAATCTAGATTACTAGGCACAATTGCTTCTATTTACAGTGTAAATGATTGACCATATGGAATTGCACTGTCCTAACGGGCATGTCTGTGTTTTGTTCAATCTCTGCCCATGCTTTGCCAAAGAAGTGGTGATCTCAGCAAGCATGAAGGCACTATGTCTTTAACAGAAGACTTGTATTCTGTGTTTAATTGACTTCACCATTTAGCATTGAGTACAAGAATAATTCCTTTAACAAACTTCAAACATATGATCATAAGACTTATGGAATGAGAAATAGTACAAGACCAATGGAATATGACAGTTAGCAGCACTTGAAACTGCCAACAAGCATTCAGTTGACTGTTCAGACTTTGAAAAGTGCTGTAGCTTCAACATTTGAATCTCCTTTCTGTGTGCACAGTAAACATTCCGGCTCTCTGTAATTTTAACTAGCCTAAACGATGCTTACACTTTCCAGATACCAGCTGTTGAAGCAGCAACTTTCAAACAATTTTGCAGATCGGCAAACACATTATATCATTGTGCGTGTTGCAGCTGTCTCGCTAGTTAGCCTGGCTTTGCATTTTGGAGAGTAACTGGTGGATAGTTACAGTAGAGTATTTGTTTTCCTCCAGCAGTCTTGGCAATTAGTGCTTTCCTAGCTCCAATTTTTCTTCAGTGCAATAGGTACCCTGTGTCGTGAAGCATTTTACAAACCAAGATGATGACTTTCATGTTGAAAAAAGTAATTACTATACCCCCAAAAAGAAAGGGAAAATGCTCTGTTCTGGCTTGGATCATTTTTTTTCATTTGTTTTGTGTGTAGTGTATGTAAGAGGAGTGTATGCAAGATGTTTCTCTTTGTGTGTATGTGTGTGTGTGCATGTGTGCGTGTGTGCATGCATGTATGGGTGTTGTGTGTATGCATCCACCTAGAGGTCAAAGATTTATATTATTATGTATGTTATATAAATTGTCCTTTATTGCTACTCCACCTTATTCTTTGAGGTGGGCTCTCTCAATAAAATTCAGAGCTTGCAGTTAAGGCTGGTCTTGCTTGCCACCTTACTGTAGGCATCCTGTCTCCACCATCAAATCCTGGAATTACAGGTGGGATACTATGCCCACTGAACATTTCTGCAGTCGGTGTGGTTCAAAATTTGGTCTTCACACTTTTGCACAGTGCTTTAACCATTAAGTCATCTCCACAGCCCTGGAATAATTTAACATGTAATTTAATCATGAAAATGAAAAAATTGAATGTTTCTTGTGTTTAAGGAATTCTGCTAAGTGTTTTTTACATCTATTGAAGATTAAATAATAGAAGCCAATTTAATAGACAGTCATGGATGTTGAGTTTGTTCTGTGGACCACCAAATTCCATAGCTAAAGGAGAGCATATTAGCTTAAGGGAAGAGTAGGTTCATCAAAGAAAGTTCAGCTTTAGGCCCTATCTCAAAACTGAGACTTGATAAGGGATTGGAGACTGTGTAAGAGTGTGGAGTAGAATGGAACTGAGATTAATGAAAATCTTTAGAAGAATTTGTAACAGGATAATACCAAGGCCAGACTGGTATTCCTAGGAAAAGAGCACTCAAGAGAGAAGGAAGAAGAACTGGCATCAGATTTTCCTGGTGTAGAAAGACAGGAAGGGTGTTCTTTCCTGGCTGTGTGCAGTGTGACAGCAAGAGGTTTTGGGAAATGGAGAATCCTAGCTCCTTGTATACGTCCGTTGTCTAACATGCAGCTATTGTTTGGAGAATGGTAGCATTTTAGAGTCTGATTGCTCATTAATTAAAGTGCTTAGTTTAAGATGTAAAAATGAAGTCTTGGGACAATTAAAACACTTTTATAAGTCGTGTATCACTGCCTGGATGGCCAGCCCCCAGCAGCACAGGGCTCAAAGGGAAACCAAAGTGTCCACATGTACTATGACTTTTTTAAATGAAGGGGTTAGGGAAAAAGACACTCACACACTCTCTTGATGGTTTCCTTCTTTATTCTCTATTCTTCTGTGTTCTTTTTGTGTTCTTTCTACTGTACTTATTTTTTCTACAGCTTCTATATCCCAACAATTTTTTTTAGGCAATAAAAGAATTACAATGTGGTTACATTTTATTTTTCAAGTGAATGATTATAATGAATACAGGTAAAAACATGTTTTTCATCTCCTTTATATGATTAAACATTTTATGTATTCCAGGTGAAAAACAAATTATCCCAAGAACCCACATGCATTTATATCTAAGCAACTTGTTATAGATTAACCATGTAGGAAAGCAAGATATTTTTCTCAGTCAGGTATTTTACTGGCAAGTTGCAGTTTTGCAGTTACAAAGAAAGGGCCAATTACTTTATTTCTTATCTTGAAAGTTAATCATATAGGGAATCTTAAAAGGAATCCCTATTCGAAACTTTTATATATGAAAACAATCAACCAGCTCTACTTTAAATCTTTAGGGTGCATACCTACTCATCAATAGTTTTTATATCAGGAGATTGAGGCCAGAATTATACAAGGAATTAATCCTCACCTTAGGTCATCAACCAAAACTAGCAAGAAAGGTAAGTCAGCTAATAATAACTGCGCTGCTTTGTTCTTGTTCCCTGACCTTAACATGTTCCTCACTCAACTGTGTGCCTTTCTAAAACTTTAGATTGTCTTCTTAGATTTTTCAACTCAAAGATATTTGATGAAAACATCTTAGTCTAACTTGATGATATTTTCAAAGCTTTGTTTCAGCTATTATGCACTCTGAAACCTGTGAACACATCTCCCAACATTAAGGTTAAAAGAACTTAAGTTAGCTGGGCTACTGAGACTCAGTTGTTTTTCTTAATCATTAACCTTGTTGTTCCCAGATCACGAGCCCCAGAGAGACCACTGAAGACAAGTGTGCCAGAATGCAAAAGCAAGGTTTAATTTGGGATATCCAAAAGCAATACAAGCCTAGGCAGGGACTTCATCCAACAGATCCAACGCAGTGGAATGCTGGAGGAAGTGCCTTCCTCTCTGCAAGCTCAGTTTTTAAAGGCAAAACCCACAAGGTTACATCATTTAGGGGTGCTAGCATGGGTACAATTCTGATTGGCTTGCTTCTAGGGACTTTCTAGAAATCGTGGCTTGATCTTACTTCTAAGGGGATGGTTGCCCATCACCATTTCTCATTGGCTGCCCTCAGGTGGGGACATTTATGTGGTCAGTTACACTGGAAACAAGAGTTGGAACATTCCTTGGTTAAACAGTCATCACCAAATGAATACCTTGTGACTCTGTACTTTGCACTTTCTAATTTCTGGATTTCTAAAATCTGGGTTGACTGGTTCCAGTAACTCAAGGCCTGTTTCAGTAACTCAAGGCCTATATATAAAATAGAGAAAGATTAGGCCTTATTTCTAAGATGGAGGCATTTTGTTCTCATTTTGGTCTCACATTCTAAGCCATGGTCTATACGGCTCCCCAATAGAAACCCCTGTGTTCTAGCTATGTGACACTTCCTTGTTTTATTTTTTATCATCAAAATAAACTAACATTATTATTATCAGTTAGACAGTATAGCTTAGGAAGGATCATATTCACAATAATCCACAAGTAAGAATGCCCAATAGAACAGGATGCTTCCATGAGATAAACACACTACATTACAGGCAGTGGGGATC
Source organism: Peromyscus aztecus (assembly GCA_902168405.1). NCBI lineage: Eukaryota > Metazoa > Chordata > Mammalia > Rodentia > Cricetidae > Peromyscus > Peromyscus aztecus. The sequence continues at coordinate 18,281 of CABHPQ010168146.1, read as the reverse complement.
TCCCCACACTCATTCACACCACATCAGATATCAGAGAAAGATGGCAGCAGCAAACATGTAAAGGAACAGCAGAAGAAAAGATATTCCAGGGTCTGTGGTCTCTGGGCCTTGCCTATCAAAGATTCACCCGTCAGGGAGTCACCTGGTGGGATGACACCTTGAACTTCAGTTGCCACCTGCTGCTCCTCTGACATGGTCACTGGAAGCCATGTGTGTGTGTGTGGTGTCCTCATATGTAAAAGTGCCTGTGGTGTACATGCAGAGGCCATAAGTTGATGTCAGATATTTTCCTTAAGCCCTAAGCCTTATTTTTTGAGACAAGATCTCTTATTGAAGCTTGGTGCTTACTGTTTCAGCTTAGCTAGCTGGCCAGAAAGTTCCTGAGATCTGCTTGTCTCTGCTCCCCTTGAGGCTGGGATTAAAAATGCACACACCTGATTTAAACATAGGTAGCAGGAATACAGATTCAGGTCCTCATGTTTGCACAGCGCACACACATCACCCATTGGGCCTCTCCCCACCCCCAATTTTACTATTAATCTTTAAGCTAGTTAGTGGCAATGCTAAGTTCAGGATTCTCATCTCTGGAACCTTTGTGTCTCTTCTCTGTTTCTAATTTATTTTATATTTTATTGCCATCGTTATTTAGTTTTAAGCACACCATATGGAGGAGAAGGATAATTTCCTTTGAAATAATTATTAGTTGTGAAAACAGAGATCCTAGAGCAGAGAAGGAAGAGCCTTTGGCCCTTTGACTTTGAGTGATGTTTTCATTTAGATCCAGCCTCTGCTTTATATTCTTTAACTACCTCGCTTGTCCACATTACTCACTAAGCTAGTATTGATCACCACTTGTGTTCCGGGGAATGTAATAGGTGCTGTGTGGGAACACTGTGCTGTCCTTGAGGCTTTTACAGAATAGGAGAGAGGATGTGAGAGGGAGATGAGGTATGGGGGGATCTGCAACCACAGGAGCCAGATGCCCAGATATTTCTGGGCACAAAGAGGAGCCTTCGGGAGTGTGGATTTTACTAATATTATGGCTGATATTACAGTTTCAAATGATTTGAAATGGCAGATGTAGGACTAACTTGACACAGCTTGAGACAAGCATAGCTCATGTCATACCTAACACTGGAATCTGGGGAATCTGTCTGATACACAGACTCTGGAATCCTTTCTGAGCTTGGTATCCTGTGTGAACAACAGTTCAACTGGTAGAAGAGCAAGTGCTTATAGCTGCTCAACCATCTCTCCAGCCCCATTTAGAGCATCTTCATTAGGGATTCTAAAGATTCGTGGATGAATCAAATATGATAAAATGAATTATATATGAAATATTTGACTGGAGTTTGGATATCCTTTGTTTTCTTATAAATGACACAACGAATTCTTGGTATAGATTTGCTAATTTGTTTATACAGTAGTGGTTAATAACTTTTTATCTTTTATGCATATGTGTATGTGTTCTTGTGTGTTAGTGAGGTGTGGGTATGTTGTCATGTGTGCCAAAGTTAGAGGACAGCATTCAATGTCAGTCCTCAACATCTGCCATGTTATTTCAGTCAAGGTCTTTTCACTAGTTTGTTGCTGTTGTTGTTGTTGGTAGTGGTGGTGGGTGTGTGAGTGCATGTGTGTGAGTGAGAGTGTGTGTGTGTGTGTGTGTGTGTGTGTGTGTTGTGTTTTCCAGGCTAATTCTTCTGTTTCTGCCTGCAGAGATTGGGGAATACCTAGGGTTGCAGGCTGGTGAGAGGGCTTCTCTCAAAGAAACAAACAAAAGTAGAAAGTACCTGAAGAACAACATCTGAGGTTGTCCTTTAGTTTCTAACAGCACCTTTTCACACACACACACACACACACACACACACACACACACACACACACACCAAATATATAAATAAAGTAAGTAATGAAATAAGCCAATTACATTTTTCTTCACATTTGATATGAGAGAGATAGCCAATCTCTCATTTGGGTGGTTAAATATTTTTGTTTTTAATTTATTATTCTCTTCCCTTAACAAGTAAATACTAGTTGAAGCTATTCGGTGTTCTGCTTAAGTGTTCAAGCACAAGACAGGGTCAAAATCATTTGATGTGTTGAGTTAACAGTGTGCTATACAAAAGCAGTAACCCAGGTTGCATAACTCTGACCTTCACCTGCAATTATTTCTCAATGAAGCTCTGCCCTACTGATGTCTTTGTCAAGTACCTGTGCTTTATCCACAAATGAGCTAATTTCCAGGTTGTAAGGTTAATCTTTATCTACACTTCCTTTAAACTAAATCCTGATTGTTCCCTAAGGCACTTTAGCTCTTTAGAAAACAGGTTGGGTGGACTTCCTTTCTGGACTCCGTTGTGGCATGACCCTCATTACAGACTGTTTTGAAGATGTGAGGCTGTTTAATATCGAGTGAGGAGTATCAGAGCTGCCTGCGTTATGGAAAGTATCAGCTCTATGGACATGACACTCACTACCAGTTCTCTTTCTCAAGAAGCACACACTAATCATTGACATCACAGAGCCTGGGTTAGCCTGGCCAAGATACTCCCCTCTGATCTGAATCTTTCTAGAGTCATTGCACACTTCTGCATATCTTTTAAAAGTTTGCTGTGGTACTCAGAGAATCTTCACATTCTCTTAACATGTGAAACAGCATGATGTGTATTGGAAGGCATTGTGTTTTTAATGGATTTAATAATAATTACATGATACCAAGTTTGTCCACGAGACTTACACTCACTGTGTACTAAAATCCCTTGTTACTGTATCACAAATCAGGCTGGGAAGACAGCTCAGGAGATAAGTGCTTTTAAGGATCTGAGTTTACATCCCCAGAATCATGCAGAGGCTGACTGCTGCTATGTGTCTGCAACACCAGTGTTGTTGCGCAAGTAGAGATAAGAGGACCCATGGGGCTCACTGACCAGAATTTTTTATTCAGTGAGCTTCAGGTTCAAAGAGAGACCCTGTCTCAAAAACAGCACGAAGTACGATAGAGAAGATACCCAACCTTGGCCAGGCAGTGGTGGCGTATGCCTTTAATCCCAGCACTTGGGAGGCAGAGCCAGGCAGATCTCTGTGAGTTCGAGGCCAGCCTGGTCTACAGAGTGATTTCCGGGAAAGGCGCAAAGCCACACAGAGAAACCCTGTCTCAAAAAAACAAAACAAAACAAAAATACCCAACCTTGGCCTCTGTCTACACACACAACCTGAGCATGCACACCTGCACATGTGTATTCACATGTGCAGATATACACACACAATCATAATAAATATAATAGTAATAATATCACACGATACTATAAATAGTTATATATTTGTTCATCGGATTTTCAAATAGCTTAGTTTTTGTGCTCCCTCATAAGTAGATTCAAGATTTCGTTATTTCACTATAAAAATGTCAGAGGTATTCACACTGTGGTTGTTACATGTGGAATTGGAACATTATTTTACTTCCTTTGGAAAATAATGGTAAAAGGATCACAGAAGAGGGGGTGAAAAGAAGGTAAGAGTCAGTAGATTAGGAGGGGTGCTGTGAATTTGGACAGGACTGCCATTTGGACAGGACTCAGCCTTGCATTCATCAGCTCACTGCCATTATTACTACTTGCATAAGACCTGCACAAAATCCAGCCAGGGAGAGAGGGTCATTCTCCTTTGGGTTCATGGCTCCTGGTAGGTTGTCTATGCCTTCCATATGGCTTCTTACCTATGGACATGTGGATAGCACTGGCTGCACTCACCTTCAATTATTTTATTTTAATTTATTTAATTTAAAAAAGATATAAAGATGGGAGGCTTGGGATGGGGCACTAAGGAGAGTTGTAGAAGGTAGTAGGGGATGAATATGATCAAAATACCTTATATAAATATATGACCATTTCAAAGGCTGATTGAAAAACATTATTTTTTAAAAGTTTGTTTATGCAAGTATATAATAGAGATATACTTGGTATTCAGCCCTGACCGTTTCACAACACATAAATAATTTCATTGGTTCACTTAATCATAAATGACCCCAACAACAATGCTAGAACCTCAGTTCTAGCCTATCTTTAAATGGGTTCTTAAATGCACCCCTTGTGAGTCTACTGAGCACATATGGAAGAAGTATAATCTATCCTAGCAAGAGATGGGTCAGTAAGGTTTGAAAGGCAATCCCAGTGAGGCCTCATTTCATTTATTTTTTTCTTTATTTTATGACACAAGATCTCATGAGGTCAGGATGGCCTTGAACTTGCTCTGTAGATAAGAATGTTCTTGAACCTCTGAGCCTCCTGTCTCTACCACCCAAGTGCTGAGATTAGAGTCATGCGCCACTGTACTTGGTTTATATGGTTCTAGGGATAGATGCTAGGCAAACATTGTACCAACTGAGCTGCATCCACTGCCATGAGGACTCAGATACATATATTCACAACATTGCAAGGTACCAACTATTCTCATGTGTCCATTGTGTTTGATATTATGTAACTGGAAAGGGGAAGGAACAGTTCTTGAAGCACCAATATGGAAAAGAACTGGCAAACTCAAGCCTATTAGACATCCTTTTGCATCTCTCTTATTTGGAGTAAATACTATATCTTTACCCACTGTCCAGCCCTAAGGTAAACTTTGTGGTAATAGTTCTTAGTACCCATCCTGGAGGCCTCAATGAGGTTATGTTTTGTATCAGGTATTCTTGCATTGCCTGCATAGTTTATCCCTTTATTCTGACGGATCACATACAGTTAACTTCTCTTTTCACACTAAATTAGTTTTCTTTTCTTTTTGCTTGCTTCACAGAAGTGCTGCCTCAGTCATCCTTGCTCAGGAGGTGTTGTTTAATGAAAGCGTGTGTGTGTGTGAGTGTTCACGAGTGTGACCAAACAGGGCAAGTGTGAGCCCCCTTTCTTGTTCTTGGGAAATAGAAATCTGCATTTTATATGTGGTCTATTCCTGATTATTCTTTGGTTTTCTTACCAGTTCACGGCTGTAATTAACATTCATTTCCTAATGTCCATGTGTATTCGTGTGCTCTAAATGAATATGAATGGATGCATTGAATTCTACAGTGTACACAGATGATTGGCACACTCTGTTGCAAGCCCCAGACAGTAGTATCTAAACTACTTTCATTTTAATACTTACGACAACCACTACCTAAACATGGTCAAAAAGTTTATAAACTCAGACAGGTTCCCAGGAATTTTATGCTACATACAAATAATGACAGAATTTACATTTTTTGAATAAAAATAATGGGATGAAATAATCCCGGTAAATGGCATTTGACATTTGCCATTTGAATTTTTGTTTGAATTCTGGTGTTTGGGGATACAGCCTCCCAGGAGTCTGAGTTAAAAAGGAGGCCTAGGAATTAATTATAACATGCAGGCAAGTGTGGCTGGTGAGCAGGGAGTGCCATGCATACTGAGAACTGAGAACAGTTGTGTGTGAGGAATGAATGGGGGTTTGGTCTGTGTGCCAAGTAAATGTAAGGAATAAAAGCTACAGCACATGAAGATGGTTTAGTGACAACTCTGGCTTTCAGCAAGTTGATGAAAAGCTTGATTATCCTAATTCTGTGGCAGTTACAGGCATCCTTTCTGGGGTTAAGCAGACCCGAGAGTATTACCTCATTTCCCAGTCCATTACAGGGTTTGAAATTGTTTAACGCTGCAGATTTTTCAGCAGACTTTTCGAAATGATCTTTGTCAACAGAAGTGAGGTTAAGATGCACATGCTCATTTGGAATTCATGGCAGTTCAGCTGACGTTGAGAGGTACCGATAGGGGAATATTGATAATACTTCATTGGGGATGTATTTTCTGTAGGTTGTAATTACTGAAAACACTAAACATGTGTATGCCTGAAGGCTGTACAGAGTTGTTTCTGACTTCCTTTTCTCTGTGTGTATGTGTATGCACATGGACATGCCTCTTTATGTGTGTACTCCACAGACAATGATGTCACTCCACAGGCACGGTCAGCTTGACCAAATATAGTTTCTTACTTGCCTGGAGCATGTCAGATAGGCTAGGCTGACCATCCAGTTAGTCCTAGGGATCCACATGTCTCCACCTCACCAGTATTGGGATTACAAGTGCACACCCCTATGCTTGACATTTTTCCTGGGCTCTAGGGGTCAAACTCATCCCCATGGTTAACCTAGCAAATGTTTTCCTCTCTAGGCCATCTCCCTAGCCTCAACTTTATTTTTTTTTCTTCCATCACATTCAGTGGACTTACACTGTTCTTTTTTTTTTTTTTTTTTTTTTTAAGAAAGGGGTTTTTCTTGTTGTAGCTTTTCTCCTTTCCTCGAACTCACTCTGTAGCCCAGGCTGGCCTGGAACTCACAGAGATCTGCCTGGCTCTGTCTCCGGAGTGCTGGGATTAAAGGTGTGTGCCACCACCGCCCGGCACTTACACTGTTCTTAACATGGAATTGGCTCCTATCTCTAAGGGTGTATAAGACTTCAACCTTACTTCTCTATTAACTGGAACAGGCAGTGACATTCACACACTTCTTTCCTCAACATGTTGTTTCTTCCTTGACAGACCTCTGACCCCGGCATCCTTCTGACCTCTGGTTGCTCAACATATGCTCTCTGATGGTTCTTTCATTTGCTATCCTGTGTGTCTTGCCTTTCTGAGCCCCCTATTTTGTTGGCCTCTGGACTGATAACTATAGTACAGATGTAACTGTATTAATTACTTGTCTTGATGCTGTAGCAAAATGCTGGACCCAATCTACTTAAGGAAGGAAAGCAGGATTTATTCTGGCCCAAATTTTAAGAGAACAGTTCATCATGATGGAGAAGGCATAGTAGCAGAATGATGAGGCCACTAGCCATACTGTATCCAGAGCCAGGAGGAAGAGAGCAATGAATTACCTGCTTGGTCAGCCTTTCTCTGTTTTATTCAGTCTAGTAACAACCAGCTCATTGTATGGTACACATATTTCAAGTGAGTCTTCTCACCTCAGTTAATGCAACTAGAAACTCACTCACAGACAAGCTCAGAAATGATTCTGGACCCATGGTGATTCTGAATCTTATCAAGTTGATAATCAAGATTAATCATCACAGTGATTTAGATCATAAGAGCCAAGAGAAGAAGTTTTAACCTGCTCTGTTTCCCCACTTGGTTTATTTTTAAAATATGTGTTTTTATTACATAAGGGGTAATTATAGTCTATTTCTATAGTAACTCTTTGATGGATGTTTATAATGTCAGTACCCAGGGGCTATATTAGAAGAAACACCTGGCTTTATAATCTATGCTGACAAACATATTGTGCATCTGTTTGTGCAGTTCCAAACAGCAACTTAAGATATTGGATCAAATTTTGAGAAGTACTTTAGGGGTTGGAAAAATAGCTCAGCGGTTCAGTGTAATGACAACTTTTGCAGTGGACCTGCATCACAACTGCCTGTGATTCCAGCCACAGATGATCTGATACCTTCTGGCCTCCACAAATAGCAGCATATATGTGCACATAAATGCATACATATATCCAACACAAATAGCAGATTAAATGAATCTTAAATTTTGTTTACTCTCATTGTAGAGGAACTCAAGTTATTTCCATCACCAATGTAATTTTAAGTTTTTTGGTCAACGTGATTAAGAGAAGGTATAATGAAGTAGGTCATATGATTTTGATATCTGCAAAGTTCATGCAAAATTCTTAAAGTTAAGATCATAGTCCACAAGGCATCTTAGCTGATTTATGTAGAGAAAAAAAACCATGATTTCCAAAGTCTATGGTGAGACCATGGGAGTTAGAGGTTTCAACAGTTAATTCCATAAGTTGATATGGATATTTGTTAGCACAGCCGAAGCCATACTGCCACATACTAAAGAGTTCAATTGCAACTCACTTTGCAATTAATTGTTTCATATATTTAGATATGCCTTCTTATCTGCCTTGTAAGCCAATATTTATGATGACGTTCTCATTAACATACTCCCGTACTCTCTTTCCCCATTTCTAGCATGGGGTTTTATGAATCTTCATAATTTTAAGTACAGAATAAATGTAAAATAAATAAATAAATAAATAATTCTGAATTAAAGAAAGGACAGGATAAGGTAACAGATAATTTAGTTTTGAGTCTTATGTCCATTATTCACCAGTTACTTGGCCATTGGGTAATCATCTAATGGCTTTAAATTTTAATTCCTCCATCTTTAAAGTAAGTAAGAGTTATTTAAATTAATCTAGTCTCTTTTTTGTGAATGTTAAGAAACATTGTGCTTGACTAACACATATAGCATGTTTGTTTCATAAGTGTCATCGAATATTAATTCTGGGTTTGTGTTTGGTGAATATTATTATTGAATTAGAGACTGATATTTGGTTATGTGTGTGTGTCTGTATGTTTGTGTGTGTGTATATGTTTATATGTGCCTGTACTATGTTCAGTGTCAGATACAATATTCAATCACTCTCCACTTGATTTTGTGAGACAAGCTCTCTCTCAGGTTGAACCTGGTATTCACCAATTCAGCTAGACTGACAAACCAACAAGCCCCAGGAATCCTCCTGTATCCACCTCCCTGAACTGGGACTATAAGTACATATCACCATGTCTGGCTTTTGATTGGCCTATGCTTGTGTGCCCAGTATTTTACCCACTGATCTCCATGTAGGCTTCTTTGATAAGTACCTTTAACTATTGACTCGCATGTGTACTCTTTCCTGTTGGTGAGGATTTGATATTAGTTGGTCTTGGCTTAGTATCTGACACTAATCAAAGGCAGAGCTGTTGTTTAATTTGTTTAGAGTGAATAAATGAAGAATGCCATCTTAGTGCCACCAAAGTGTCTGGAGAGGTGGCAGAGGATGTGAGTTGGGTTCTCAGTACCCATGTCAGAAATCAGATAGTTCACAGTCACCTCTCCAGTTCTAGGAGATCCAATGCTTACGTCTGGACTCTGCAGGTTCCTGAATTTGCATGTGTACAAACACACACACACACACACATACACACACACACACACACACACACACACACACACACACACACGCATACACTCACGCCCAATTAAAACTAAAGAAAAAGTCACCAGAAAGACTTAGCAGATGGACTCTTTGATTTTGCTTTGGAGTCCCTCATCATCAGTCTTCAACCATTCGACCTGCATGGGAAGTCAAGTTCTTCCCTGCAATGTACCCCTGGTGTCCACTATACCCCTGAGGTTGGCAGTTTTCACTTTCCCTAATACCCATTTATATGGAATCCTACTCTACAAAGCAGAGTTATAATGCATACAGCCTTCTGCTGTTGTTCACATCTTTACTGGTCACTCACCCCTAGAGCTGTCCTCACTTCATGGTCTCTGAACTTAGTTACTCAAGACTCCATTATAGCATCACTTTTTCTGACACCTCAATGAGGGTGTAGATGGTCCTCAGCTACTCCCTGTATTGATCATTGTCCTTGTGGCTGAGACATAACTGTCTGAGAAAACTGCTCAAGGAGAGAAGGGTTCACTTTGGTTGACAACTCAAGGAAGTCCTGTTGATGGAGTGGGGAAGGCAGAGCATCAGCCACATGAGGTGGCTGATGACATCGTCTCTCCAGTCAAGAAGTATGGGGAGACAGAACAATGTGGCTAGCTTGTAAAATATCATAGTAACTCACTTCTTCCAGCAATGCTCCAACTCCTAACAGTTCCCAACTTCTCCAACTTTAGCTGGGGGCTAAGTGTTGAATATAGGAGCCTGTTGGGGATGCTCACATTCAAAACTTAATACTCTTTGTCTATTGGCCATATGTCCCATCACCTTCATTGTGTTTATTAGTTTTTATCTCTGACCCAGGAGATTGTATTCTTTTCAATAGCAGATGCAGTTCCTGTGATTTAATTAATTATGAATGTCTTGCCAGAGACATATTTAGTATTTCTATTACAGGATTCAGTAAACACATGTTGAACTGAATGAATGTTTTATGTAATTTTTCTTTCTTCCTTCAGCTTCTTGACTTACATTCAGAAGGATACCATTTGTATCCTAGCAGCCAAGTGTAATTAAGAACTTCAACTCTACAGAGAAGGAGTACTGAACTGAATTTTTCAGAATGGAATGCAAAAAGGCTTTCATTTCACTTGAAGCATTATTTCTGGCTTTATTGAGATTTTCTTTTGGTTGGTTTTATCTTTTCATTATGCTTTATTTATATATATGTGAGAGAGAGAGAAAGAGAAAGTGAGGCAGAGAGACAGAGAGAGATGAAGTGAGGGCCTGGGGCAAGTTATAACCCCAAAAGACAAGTTACCAAGGCATCTACAGATAATATATTCAATTATCTCCCATTTCCAAAGTCTCTTTCATCTCTCAGTAGCCTATTAACTTAAGCCGTCAATAGACTAGTACATAAATGAGATCAGAGCCTCCATCATCTCATGGACCCATCACTTCTTAGATGCCCCACCTCTGAACACTGCTGGGTTGCATTCATTCATAAAACTTCAGGAGACATTTTAAACCCAAACACTGGTGACTTTTGTTAGGGTTAGTATTAGTTCTCAACTTAGATGGACTTTTGGCCATGCCTGTGTGGGATTATCTTGATTGAATTGATTAGGTGGGAAGGCTTACTCTCATTGCCTAGTTATGACCCTAGACTGTAAACATGGAAAATGTGATTAGAGTAGGAGAGTGCATTTATTGCTTTCTTCTTCTTGCTTATGGTTGTGATATGATCAACTATTCCAAGTTCCCGATGCATTCGCTTTCCCACCAGAAGGAATGATAACTTGCACTGAGAGCCAGAATAAGCCCTTTCTCCTTTAACTTGTTCTAGTCAGAGTATTTGATAATAACAACAGCAAACAAACAAACAATTTCCTGGGTCTTAGGTTTTATTCCTGACAATCATGATTTCTGAAAATCACTTTTATGATCATTGGCTTTCTGTCCAAAATTTGAATCCCCCCCAAAAATCTTACTAAAGCGATAAATCCAAGATAGATTTATTATGTATTTTTACAAAAAAAGGGTCAGTATCATATACTCCAAGGAATATCACAGTTAACCTATTTGTTTCAGAAGCATAAATATCATTTATCCTAGTATTTACCACAGCTTCCACCAATTTTTTTGTGTGCTTCCTATCCAATATATTCAGTGTTCAGTGATAAAATGTATTACCTTGTTTATATAAGTAAATAAAATAACTACTTTATCTAGATATCAACAAAGGCACACAAATTTGTTATATTTGAAGAAATGGCTTTTAAAATGTGAAAACAATTTATAAACTATATTTTCATTATTTGTATGTGTGGTTTTGTATGAGTACTTGCATGGCATGGCATGCATGTGGAGGTTAGTAGACAACTTTGTGTAGCTGGTTCACTTCTCAACCCTTTATAAGGGTCCCAATAACTGAACTCAGGTACCCAAGTTCACATAGCAAGCACCTTTACTACTGAGACATCTTACTCCCCACTAAAAACAGGTTTTCATTCTTCCTTCCAAAGTAGGTGCATGTAATCCTTGCTAGAATTCTCTGTACCCAGAGGTTCAAAGGGAAGAAGAATTGGTATCTAGACTGAACATTTTGAAAATAAGCAGAGTGCATTGTATCATTCTCTCCACTTTCCATTCATGGAAGGAACACATTTGATTTTTGTACCCATGTTTTCAGGACATATTCATAAGCACACGGTTCTAGATTTCCAATTTTGATTATGAGTATTTTTCCATATTTAATTTACTTCAGTTTCAGGCCATGACTCTATAACTCCATTCTTAAACCTGGTCTCTCTCTGCCAATTGGTCTGCAGACAAGTAGCTGTCTCGTGGAGAACTACAAGCACGATTATTTTAAAAGATTATTTAGGGATTTGAGAGATGGCTCAGTTAGTGAACTCTCTGTAACATAAGCATTAGGACCTGGTTTGGGACCTCAAACAGCCACCTAAAACACCATGTATATGTAGTGGTACAGACCTATAATCCCAACGCTTGAGAAACAGGCACAGGAGAATCTCTGGAGTTTGTTAGCTAGTATTACTTTCCACACTGGCAAGCTTCCAAGATCAGTGGAAAATCCTGTCTCAAAACATAGATGGAGAATTAACATGACACCTGAGTTGACCTCTGACCTTCACATGCATGCTCTTGCACTTACACACACATCTACCTCTTCTCTACACATACACACCAAAAAATAAACCAATAAAATTTACTATAGTCTCCATTATCAAGATGATTGTCAATAATCACATATAGTACTTATCACAAGGATCTTTCTTTTTTTTTTATTTGTTTTTTTTGAGACAGGGTTTCTCTGTGTAGCTTTGCGCCTTTTCTGGAACTTGCTCTGTAGACCAGGCTGGCTTCGAACTCACAGAGATTCACCTGCCTCTGCCTCCCGAGTACTGGGACTAAAGGCGTGTGCCACCACCGCCCGGCGACAAGATCTTTCTATAGCTTGAAATCTTATCCTAAATTATGAATTATAAGCTGTGAAAACAGTAATTAAGAATAAAATAACCTCAAACATTACGAACTGTGAATAACAGGGGAATAACTGAAGGAAAAAAAAGCAACTAGACTGGCTTTTTCCCACTCTGTTCAATGATGGTTTTTTGGATAACTCTTGTATTAGTCATTAGGAAATTGAATTTGGGAGAAGACTCAGTGGGTTAAGACCATTGGTAAACAATGTGAAGACTCAAGCTCAAATTCCCAGACCCCCATTTATAGCCTGCCCATACCTGCAATCTCAGTGCTCCCATATGGAGATGTGATGTGGAGACAGGTGAACTGTAGGGAGCACAGAGGGGAACTAGGCTGGTGGCCTTCACAGCAGTGAACAAGAGACTACACATTGGTGATCTCAAGAGAGAAGAAAGCAAAGACTGACAACTGAGATTTTCTGACCACCCTGTATGTGCCATGGCACATGTACACACCTGCACTCACACTTTTCATCCAGGGAAATATGAATAGCTGACACTTTTCTAAGAATTTGTCATCTGTTATCAACAAGTAGAGATTTTTGAGCTGGTTAGTTAGCTTATCATACTGAAGGGTGTGGTGGGATAATGAGAATGATTGTTACCATAACAACCACTGATGCTGACTGAGTTCTCCCTGTGATTTTTTGAAGCACACTTCAATTTCATTTGACTTCCTCCTCATCAAAACTGAAGTCCTGATTTGAAGACAAGGACCCTGTTGCTCAGGGAGACTTAGCTACTTGTCCTTGGCTAAGAAGGAGGGGCTTTATACTAAGTTAGGCTATCTAACAGTAATCTAGACATTATTCTGCCTTCCTTTCTTTCTTAGTTTGGCCCATCACTATATCTATGATGCTGTCAAAATCATGGCCATTACTACTACCAATGATGGCTTTTATGAGTCTGTGTGAAATGCAAAACAAAAATAATGCAGTGCATTTCCAATTAGTGACCTTTAGAGAGCTTTTTTCATTTGATCTTACAGAGGAAACCTTGAGTTTAATGATTTACAAAGAGAAATAAATTCAGGAAAATCGGTACCACAGAGTAGTTTGTTTGCAAATGCATGTAATGTAGACATATAACATCCTGGACAGGGGAGCTGTATGTCATTTATACAAATTAGCTTGGGAAACTATTAGACCTGCCTAAACTTGGGGTTTATCTAATTGATGGTGCCAAGAATAAGAGGAAACTATGTGTTCATTCCTGAGAGATTCAAAAGGGAGCCAAACTTCAGTCCTTACTGTGCACTACACTCTAGTTCATACAGCTTATTTGTAACTGTCATATTCATACACTCACATATGTATTTTATATGTACATATAAATCATATACTTATATACTATCTATTTATATGTGACTAAAATATTACAGTTAATGAAGTAGAGACCATAAATAAACTCAAATAATTTTGATCTCAAAACAAAACCAATGATAATAAGTTTTAGACTGAGTTGCTCAAGTGCAATATATAAGTGCAATATGTAGTGCATATATATTTCAATGTGTTTAGTTTTGGGTTTTGTTTTTCCAAGTGTTATATTTTGTGGTTGTTACAGTTGACAATTTGTTGACAACACTTTAAAATGATGCTATTTCGTGAGAAAATGGATATTTTTTTTAATTTCTAAAAATATTAGTAATCTAGCAACCTGGGCTCACATTCATGTGTGAATTTATTGGCTAAAGCAGATTAGTCTTTAAATGGGAATGTTCTCCTTAGCTTACTGTAGTCACCACCTGGCTCAGTTCATGCATCCAAATCAGCACATGTTAATATAAATTAGCATATGCTTATATGAATCCCTGTAGGACTGTACTCAAATGCATTCAAGTAGGGATCAACAAAGCATGGTAACAGTCTGCTTTTTAATGTGAACTAAGGATGACTTAGACATTTTCAAAGGGTAAAATAAAGAAGGAACATGACAGAAATTTCAGTAAACAACACCATCAGCCCCGCATGGACAGCATACTTCTGTTTATCTCTGCTTCTAAAGCTGGATCTGGGGAACAAAAGATTGTCTGAACTAACTGTTCATTTCTAACTGCTTGTTTGAAGTTGACAAATGTGGTAGAAATTCTAAGTGTGACTAAGCAATGTTATTTTTAGTCTGTGCTTTGGAGAAGTTCTTCAGCAGACCCGCCTTAGCTGACAGAAGAGATAATCCAATAACTTTCTAGCTAGTCAGTGTTTAAGAATGCATCAGAAAGCAAGCTCAGGGCCCGGGGAGATAGCGTTTACTACCCAAACATAACGGCCCGAGTTCAGATCCCCAGAATCCATGGAAATCTGGACAGGATAGCATGGGTCTGAAATCCTAGTGCTCATGTGGTGAAATAGGAGATGGAGATAAGAAAACCCCAGAAGCTTGTGGGTTAGCTAGCCTGGAAAACACCAGTGAAGAAGAGACCTCATTGTAAACATGGTGGAGCATGAGGGCACACATCAAAGTTACCATGTGGCCTTCACACACACACACACACACACACACACACACACACACAC